>CAIGQV010019951.1:27729280-27747380 GCA_903798115.1 Danio jaintianensis | reverse complement strand
TCCAGCATTCATAGCCGGATATTTTCCTTAAACACTGTGTTTCTTTGAGGTTTGTCTGAAATCATCACAGTTAACTCTTCGATGACGGTTACTGTAAGATATGATGTTTGTTGTCAGTCTATCAAAGTAAAATATGCCGATGTGTAGATATTTATTACACTCTTCAAAATGCGTGGTTGTATTAACCCAATGTTGGGTTATTTTTTTTAATTGAACTTAATTAACACTTTTTAAGCCAGTGGTTAGGTTTGTTCATATTTGACCCAACACTGGGCTAAAACAACCCAGTGCAGTATACAATCATGAATTTTTACAACGCTGTTTGTTCTTGTGTTTATATGTCAAAGTTGTTCCGTTAATTGACTTTAAATGCGTGACAGCTGGTGAACATGTCTGACGTCACAATCCAGCATTCATAGCCGGATATTTTCCTTAAACACTGTATTTCTTTGCCCATGTCCACACTAATACAATTTAGCTTAAAAATGCATATTTTTCTCTCCGTTTCAGCCTTTCATGTACACTGAGTTTATAGGTAACGAAAACATATCTTTTTGAAAACGCTGTCCAAAGAGTATAAGTTTAAAAATGCCATGTTCATGTTGCAGTGTGGACTGTGAAAACGGTGGCTTTCGAAAACAGTGACGCATTTTAGTCATGTGACCAATTCAGCGAACATGGTGGATGACATTGTAAAGCAGATATTTTGGATTCCGTCCATTTATTAAAGATTACTGTCAGTTTGTACATGCTCCATATTGCCTTTCTTCAAAGGACAAGGAACGTTTACTTATTGTTCAGTGGCAGAAGCAGACCACAGCTGCGACATTTGTCTGTGACGTTTCAAAGAGACGGAAAGTAAATAAACACCAGGTGGATATGACACAGGTAAATTCGTCTTGCATCTGTGCACATGTGCAGTACACATACGAAAGCGTTTTCAGTCGTTTTAGTGTGGATGGAACAGAAAGAATTGAAAAAGTGTGGATAGTGTGGTTTTAGACAAAAACTCCAATGAAGTAAATCCAATGAAGGCAGCACGGTGGCTCAGTGGTTAGCACTTGTGGCCTCACAGCAAGAAGGTCGCTGGTTCGCGTCCTGGGCTGGGCCAGTTGGCATTTCTGTGTGGAGTTCGCATGTTCTCCCCATGTTGGCGTGGGTTTCCTCCGGGTGCTCCGGTTTCCCCCACAGTCCAAACCCATGCGCTGTAGGTGAATTGGATGAACTAAATTGGCCGTAGTGTTTGAGTGTGTGTGTGTGTGTGTGAATGCGAGAGTGTATGGGTGTTTCCCAGTACTGGGTTGCAGCTGAAAGGGAATCTGCTGCGTAAAACATATGCTGGAATAGTTGGCGGTTCATTCCGCTGTGGCGACCCCAATCAAGGGATTAAGCCGAAGGAAAATGAATGAATGAAATTCAATGAATCACTTTTTTTTTCAGTGTAGGTTTGCCAGGAGCTAGGTTGTTGTTACCCAGCATTGGGTCAAATGTGGACAAACCCAACGTTGAGTTATTTTTTCATTCATTCATTCATTTTCTTTTTGGCTTAGTCCCTTTATTAATCAGGGGTCGCCACAGTGGAATGAACTACCAACTTATCCAGCATATGTTTTACGCAGCGGATACCCTTCCAGCTGCAACCCATCACTGGGAAACACCCATACACTCTCATTCACACACACACTCATACACTACGGACAATTTAGCTTACCCAATTCACCTATAGTGCATGTCTTTGGACTTGTGGGGGAAACCGGAGCACCCGGAGGAAACCCACGCAAACACATGCCAACTGACCCAGCCGAGGCTCGAACCAGCGACCTTCTTGCTGTGAGGCAACAACGCTACCCACTGCGCCACCGCGCTGTAATTTTTTCAATAAAAGTTAAATGGCACTTTTTTAACCCAACTGTTGGGTTTGTTCATATTTGATTCAACATTGGGTTTCAACAACCCAGCATTTTTTTTAGAGTGTAGGCGGAAGCATTCAGTCAGTCATTTGTTTTAATTGCTTGATCATCTTTAGTTGTGCTGTTTACTCTTTATCTTCCTCAGAGATGTTTCCATTGTCACAATTAATGCACATCTGACATAGGTGAACTGTACAAATTGAGTATGAGCAGATGCTTTGTTTTTTTTCTTCTTACCTGAACTGACCCGTAGCTTATATTTTCCGTTTTACTCAGCCGTGTAGAATCAGGTGCTCTTTGTTTATCTGTGGACTGTCTGGCTGTAAGCGTTCATTATTTGTCTGCAGTGTGTCTGAAACGCATCATTAACTCTTAAAGTTAATTGTCTAAGTATAGTTACTGGAAGAGAGGCTGTTGCCATGGTACCGCAGTAAACAGACAGTTCCTTTCATGAGACACTAATCAACTTTATTTTGTTGATATTGTAACTGTAAGAGATCCTGATATTTGGTTGTCATGGCATCAAATTTAACACGTCCTTTGAAAAGAAGGGAAGAGATTCAGTGGGTGACAAGATACTTAAAAGAGCACTTTACCCATAAAAGGACCATTTTTGAAGGATCTTTATGCAACTCTTGGCTTTTAATGACTGTTCATATTGACCACGTCTATTAAGCTCCAGAGTAATAATAAAAAAAACAACATCATGAAAGCATATTTAGTTCTACATTTAATATTTATGCATTAAAAAATACAAAGTCCATCAACTTGGATTAGAGATAAACTGATAGTGCTTTCTAATAGTCTTTTATTAAAACATAATTCACTCAAAAAATGCTGGGTTGTTGTAACAAATATGGACAAACACAACCATTTGGATAAAAAAATGCAATTTAAATTAAAAACTTGACCCAACGTTGGGTTTGTCCACATTTGACCCAATGTTGGGCTATTTTTTAGAAGGCTGAATAATTTTTTCAACCTATAAGTTTGAAAAATTCATTCATTCATTCATTTTTCTCCGGCTAATCCCTCTATTTATCTGGGGTCGCCACAGCGGAATGAACCGCCAACTATTCCAGCATGTTTTACGCAGCGAATGCCCTTCCAGCCGCAACCCAGTATTGGGGAACACCCATACACACTCATTCACACACACACACATACACTACGGCCAATTTAGTTCATCCAATTCACCTATAGCGCATGTGTTTGGACTGTGGGGGAAACCGGAGCACCCGGAGGAAACCCACGCCAACACGGGGAGAACATGCAAACTCCACACAGAAATGCCAACTGGCCCAGCCAGGAATTGAACCAGCAACCTTCTTGCTGTGAGGCGACAGTGCTGACCACTGAGCCACCGTGCCGCCTAGTTTGAAAAATATTAGGCCTGAAAAAATACGTTTTTTTTGTCATTGTAGCATTTTTTTTGTTTTTGGTATAAAATTTTAAAGAGCAAATAAACCATCCCAGCAGACACACAACGTCGTAAGACATTAATATTAGGTCGCCAGTGTCTAAGGACGTTGATATTTGGTTTATTTTAGGTTGTGTTAGAAAGTGACCAAAATCCAACGTCGAGCCAACATCTTAATCCAACGTCATATTGACGTCAAATACTGACATTTATTAGTCAGGTATGGCAACCAAAATCCAATCTCTGATAGATGTCATATTGGTAACGTCCACACAACGTCAAGCTTTAACATCATTAGACATTGATATTTTGTTGTTTTTAGGTTGCGTTGGAAAGTGACCAAAATGCAATGTCTGTTCGACGTTGGACATTGACGTTGGCCTGATGTTGGATTCTGGCAGCAACCCGATTTTCATTTCCAAACAAAATGCAACGCCCCCACAGCGTTGGGGTACAACGTCAATCTGACGTATTGTTGAGGTCATGTGCCTGGAGGGAGTATTCAGACTCCCAAAAAGATGAACCTGAATGGTGATTCTCATTCAATAACTATTATAATTTTGTTGTAAATTTGCATATTGATTTAATTTAATGGCATTTTCTTAACCCCACAAATTACTCAGAATATCTTCATTTTTGTGACTTCATTTTTAATTTTAGTCATTTTTACAAAAAATGTCTAATAGCATTGTTTACGACCAGTCAGTTTTGGCATAAATATTTAAAGAGAAAATAAATCAGTGTTCAGATTCCCAAAAAGGCGAATGCGATTATAATTCAGTAAGAATTTCGGTTGGTTTGTTTATTTAAAAAATGTAAATAAAAATTCTTCTTCTTTTGTTTTCCAATGAAAAAATGTGGGAGACGGATTGAGCAAATATCCCTTTAAGCTTTCATTATACATTCTCTGGATCTGAAGGTCAAAGACAGCGGTTTTGATGGTTTTGCAGTGGTGTTAACCAGCCTCCAGGCGCCTTTCACTGCCGCTTTAAACTCCAGAGACACGAACTGCTGACAGATTCTCATTCTGTCACTAAACTGTAAGCAAAAAGCAGTCAGCAATTGATCCCAGAGTCCCACAGATGGCTGATTTAACACATATTTAGGGCTCTTCTGCCCCAGATGTTCTTCCCGCGCTGGCGAGGATCCAGCTGCCGTCTGCAGCCGGGATTGGTCCTCTCGGTGGGTACCAGACCGCGGTTGGACGGGACCTTCGGTAATTAAAAGCCTGTTGTACCGGCAGGGGGTTTGATTGATTGCGCTTTTGGGTGTTGTGGCAAATCTAAAGACTGCACCGGGTGCGTTGCTCAGCTCTGGGAATAAATCAGCATTTTAAACAAACATTACCGTTCATCTCAATTAGCGGAGGCTCGGTGGGTCACCGGCACGCTTTCAGATAGAGGCGGCCGCGGATCTGAGCTCACGCAGCCACAGGAGGACAAACCCCGACACACAACAACCATTAGACGACAGGCGCTTTAATGAAACACTTTATACGTGTGATGTCAACAGGGATTTATCTTTTTGGCAGGCATGCAGGATGAGGCTCAAACCGTGCGATCAGGATCCAAAATGAACCATTTCTACACCTGCCAATGGCATGTGGACTATGGACTAGCCGTACATCTTGCTTGCTTTATTGTTAACATTTTTTTCAAAAATAGATTTTTGTGCTGTACCAATAATGGAGTAGCTCTCTAAAACTAATAAGAAGTCTCTTCTGCTCAGTAAATTGTGAAACAGTTCATGTATTTTAAAGTGTGATTTATTCCTGTGATCCAAAGACTCATTACTCCATTCTGCAGCGTCGCATGTTCAGAAATTATCATAGTGTGATGAAGCATTTCTGATGCACTCAAAAAATGCTGGGTTGTTGTAACCAAACGTTGGGTCTAATATGGGCAAACACAACATTGGGTCATTTTTGTTTTCAATTAACAAGTTTGTCCGTATTTGACCCATAATTGAGTCATAAGTGTCAATTTTGACCCATCGTATCTATGTATAAACCATTCTGCATACATGTGATGTTAAGCTTTTTTTTTGCAATGTATTTATAGATTTTTTTTTTTTAAACAAAGTTCAAACAAATACAGAAACATGAATTTTCCTCCACCACCCTGTGATGCGAAACACTTTATATGTGTGATGTCAACAGGGATTTTTGGCAGGGATGCAGGATGAGGCTCAAACCGTGCGATCAGAATACAAAATGAACCTTTTCTACACCTGCCAATGGCATGTGGACTGACAAACGGACTAGCCGTACATCTTCTTTGCTTTATTGTAGACGGATTTCTTTTCAAAAATAGATTTTTGTGCTGTACTGATAATGCAGTAGCTTTTTTAAAACTAAAAAGTAGTCGGTTTTGCTCAGTAAATTGTGAAACATTCATTCATTCATTTTCTTTTCGGCTTAGTCCCAATTAATCTGGGGTCGCCACAGCGGAATGAACCGCCAACTTATCCAGCATATGTTTTACGCAGCGGATGCCCTTCCAGCTGACACCCATCACTGGGAAACACCCATACACTCTCATTCATTCACACACATACACTACACACAATTTAGCTTACCCAATTCACCTTTAGTGCATGTGTTTGGACTGTGGGGGAAACCGGAGCACCCGGAGGAAACCCACGCCAACACAGGTCAGGGAGAACATGCAAACTCCACACAGAAACGCCAACTGACCCAGCCGAGGCTCGAACCAGTGACCTTCTTGCTGTGAGGCGACAGCACTACCCACTGCGCCACCAAATTGTGAAACAGTTAATGTATTTTAAAGTGTGATTTATTCCTGTGATCCAAAGACTCATTACTCCATTCTGCAGCGTCGCATGTTCAGAAATGATTATAGTGTGATGGTTTTGTGATGACGCATTTCTGATGCACTCAAAAAATGCTGGGTTGTTGTAACCAAACGTTGGGTCTAATATGGGCAAACACAATGTTGGATCATTTTTGTTTTCAATTAAATTTAAATTACACTTTTAACCCAACAGTTAAGTTTGTCCATATTTGGCCCAACATTGGGTTACAACAACCCAGCATTATTTAGAGTGCTTCTCAATGTTGAAAATAGCTGTGCTACTGCTTATCTATGTGGGAACCATTCTTTATACGTGTGATGATGTGAAACCTTTTTTGTTGCAATATATTTGTTGATTTTTTTAAAAACATGTTTAAACAAAGTTCAAACAAATACAGAAATATGAATTTTCCTCCACCACCCTGTGATGCGAAACACTTTTTACGTGTGATGTCAACAGGGATTTATCTTTTTGGCAGGGATGCAGGATGAGGCTCAAACCGTGCGATCAGAATACAAAATGAACCTTTTCTACACCTGCCAGTGGCATGTGGATTGAGAAGTGGGATAGCTGTACAATTTGTTGGGATAGATTTTATTCAGCTCCGGTTTCCCCCACAAGTCCAAAGACATGAATTGGGTAGGCTAAATTGTCCGTAGTGAATGTGTGTGGATGTTTCCCAGTGATGGGTTGCAGCTGGAAGGGCATCCGGTGCATAAAAAATATGCTGGATAAGTTGGCGGTTCATTCCGCTGTGGCGACCCCAGATTAATAAAGGGACTAAGCCGAAAAGAAAATGAATGAATGAAAGATTTTATTCAAAAATATATTTTTGTGCTGTAATGACAATGGAAGAGCTTTTTAGTTTTATAAAGAAGTCTCTTCTGCTCCAGATCTAGTCTACACATTTGAATACAGTACATTGTGAAACGGTCCATGTATTTAAAACTAGAACTTTACTTCTACGTTAAGCTGCTTTGACACAATCTACATTGTAAAAGCGCTAGAGAAATAAAGATGAATTCAATTCAAATGTGATTTATTCCGTAAGATTGATTTTCAGAATCGTTACTTCAGTCTTCAGTGTCACATCATTCAGAATTTATTCAATTATGATGATTTTATGATAGATACACTCTAAAAAAAAATGCCTGGTTGTAACCCAACATTGTGTTAAATATGGACAAACACAACATTCATTCATTCATTTTCCTTCAGCTTAGTCCCTTATTTATCAGGGGTGGCCACAGCGGAATGAACCGCCAACTATTCCAGCATATGTTTTACACAGCGGATGCCCTTCCAGCCGCAACCCAGTACTGGGAAACACCCATACACTCTCACATACACTACAACCAATTTAGTTAATCCAATTCACCTATAGCGCATGTCTTTGGACTGTGAGGAAAACCGGAGCACCCGGAAGAAACCCACGCCAACACGGGGAGAACATGCAAACTCCACACAGAAATGCCAACTGACCTGGCCAGGATTCGAACCAGCAACCTTCTTGCTGTGAGGCGACAGTGCTAACCACTAAGCCACCGTGCCGCCCAAACCCAACATTGGATTCATTTTTTCTCTTAAATTTAAATGACACATTTTAAACCCAAGGGTTTGTCCATATTTGACCCAACATTGGGTTACAGCAACCCAGCATTTTAGGAGTGTATTCTCAAAGTTGAAAACCTCTGTGCTGCTCAAAATTCTTAGATTAGGAAGTTTATTACAGCATTGATTTGAATAGTGTGAAGTCATGTAATATTAAACATTCAGGCGACATGGTGGCTCAGTGGTTAGCACTGTCACCTCACAGCAAGAAGATCGCTGGGTCGAGTCCTGGCTGGGCCAGTTGGCATTTCTGTGTGGAGTTTGCATGTTCTCCCCGTGTTGGCGTGGGTTTCCTCCGGGTGCTCCGGTTTCCCCCATTGTATTGAATAAACTAAATTGGCCGTACTGTATGTGTGTGAATGAGTGTGTATGGATGTTTCCCAGTACTGGGTTGCAGCATCCGCTGTGTAAAACATATGCTGGAACAGTTGGCGGTTCATTCCGCTGTGGCGACCCCTGATAAATAAAGGGACTAAGCTGAAGGAAAATTAATGAATGAATTATACATACATTTGCTGTCACTTTTGATCAATTTGCATCCTGCATCACTGAGGGTCAGCCTATCACTCTCACAGTTCAGTGTAAGCTGTATACTGCATTGCCAACTGGTGGATAGCTGTTTAATGTATTTG
Organism: Danio jaintianensis; assembly: GCA_903798115.1. NCBI lineage: Eukaryota > Metazoa > Chordata > Actinopteri > Cypriniformes > Danionidae > Danio > Danio jaintianensis. The sequence continues at coordinate 27,738,993 of CAIGQV010019951.1, read as the reverse complement.
CCAAGCCTAGTTTTTACTCGTATTTTTCTTGGCAAATGCATTCAGTGCATGGAAAAGAACAACACACGAGTGTTAAATTAATGCTTTCGTTAATAGCGCATTGCATTGTTTTAGATGCATCTACTGTACATTTCTAGACCATAACGCATCAAACCACATGTTAGGTTATGGTTGCTGTTTCACAGTGTAGACTAATTGGTTTTGATCTAGTTAACTGTCTTAAAATTATGTTAAAGAAAAACAATGGTCAAAAGTTGACCATTTGTTTACCAAATATTGCATTGTGTCATTGTGTTTAAAGGGATAGTTCACCTAAAAATGACACGTTACAGGTCATTGAAGCTTTTTTTTTTTTTTTTAGCACAGGCCTATCTAAAGGGTTAATGGTGCCAACTGATGATCAACAGTAAAAATGACAAATGTTTACCTCTTCCCAACAGGGAAAACCAGCAACAATCAAAAATGCATAATTATATGGTGTCATGGCTTTGCAATCAAAAAATGTGGTTATAATGGAAGTCAATGGTGCAGAAACAGCCCCCAACAGTAAATTAGGGAGACAAAAATGAAAATCTTATGCTGCACAAAAACTAACAATGCATCAAAGGCAATGTTGTTACTAATCTTTCACATGTCCAAGACTGTGATAAAAGGTTTTTAAAAAAAATCCAGTCCACAATTACATTTTATATTGAAAATAAGTAATTTTGTGTGTTTTTTTCCCACCAAATCAGTGACATCATTTATGAATTTGGCAATTAAAGAGTTAAAATCCTGTAATTTTCTAACAATTTAGTAGTTTTGTTCAGGACTGAGGTTGATTAACAGATCTATGCAACAAAAAAAACAAAAATATATATATATATCTGATGCATTTTTACAGCAGTTTAATTCAGTGGATGCTAATATAATAAAAGAAAGTAAATCTGAGCAGTGCACAAGTGTTAAAGAAGCTGATTTTGTGGTCCTTAGTGATTTGTATAATGCAAGTCTATGCTCCTGAGATAAAAACAGCACGAACAACACTCCAAACAGTTTGACAAGGCTGTGGTTTAAAGCTAATAACATTGTAAATAATGTTCAATTTCTTCCACAGACTGATCGTTTCACTTCGCAAGACCTCAGTGTGTCATCAGGAGCCATGGCTATTGATTTGGACTTGTTTGATGTGTTTATTTTTAATCTCAAAAACAGGTGAACATTAACTTGCATTATATGAATCACCAAGGACCACACATTCAGCTAAAGATCTCCTTTAATGTTGACATGAGGGTGAGTATTTTAACAGGAAATATACACTTTGGATGAACTACATCTTTATTGGCAGATGTCTTTTTTTTAATTCAGTTAATAACTTTAAATTACTTAATAAGTTTAAATGACTAATATATTCCGCTGTAAATCTCCAGATTGTTGTGCTGCAATGATAGTTGACCTGAAAGAGAACGCCGACAGGAGAAGACAGATTATACTAATGTCACCTTGTACTTGCGTTGCACTATGCAATGCTGGCTGACGCTTCAGATCATGAGAAATCGATCTTGTGTAGCTTGGAGCCTCAGCGTTCACATTCTTTTCAGGCCTTCCTGTCAACCGGCTTCTGGTTATATTACAGAAAGTAGAAAACCAGCTTTATAAAAGGAAAAAATACAATGCAATCTCTGTGCGTGTGTACTGTATGCATTACATCATCCGTTTCTCTTTGTGTTGACACATGTGAGGCAAATCGTACAGCAATGCAATAACACTACACTGTAAAACAAATCTTCCTAAATTAGCAGATATCCGTATTTTGGGATTCATGTTTTTATTTATGCATTTGAATTGCATTATGGGACCTTGATCTTTCTTCCAACAACTTTTAACCTTGGAAAATGTGACTTTTATTGACATTTTTAATAGTTTAAAGTGATATATTGTCTGGGTTGGTGTTGTATATTATGGTACAAACACCTAGTAATAAACTGCCAGTACATTTACAGACTTATTTCTCTATCTATTATTTCTTATACATTATATTAGTTCAAACTACTAAAATGTCAATAAAAGTCACTTTGTTAAACTGTAGAGTTGAATTTTCAACATCAAAGGTCAACAGAGCAGAGATCAACATCCCATAATGCAATTCACAACCATAAATAACCGTAAAACACTTGTGAATCACTAAATACAGAAACTATTAATTATCAGACATGTTTTTTACAGTGCATATTAGATTTGTCCTCTTCAGTGCTTAATATAGCATCTACTTAAGTTGATGTGTTTTTAATGATGATTTATTGTTGTCATTTAGCATGCTAATATAACACAAACATCCAGTACAGACTTATGATGTGGTTACGGTTCTGTTGATGTTGAAATCTTGAAATAAGGGATAAAAGCATTCATCCGCTGTCCAATCATCAAAAGCAAATTAATATATGAGCAATATCACACGAGTAGCAGTGCGATATGGCTGTATATCAGCACTGCTGGGAGGCGTGCGTTGCCTTGAGGCCAAAGGCCGAGTGCCTTAGTGTTCCTCCAGTGACGATATGCAGCCATATTGCACTGCTACTCGTGTGATATTGCGTTTATACAACAGTTTGACGGCATTATCGTGTATATAAAAAAGAAAATCAAACACAGAGTCTCAAAAATCCTTTTGTACAAGGAACTAGTTTCTTCCGCCGTACATTCACATCTGCAGCTGATGGTCAGATCCATTGCTCATTCACCAACGTCACTTTAGAGCTAGTATTTGAATGATTCTCTAGCGTAATGTCTAAAGTGATGACAAAACAGGTGATTTTGCTCACATTTTAAGATTATAAGACCGAACTAGTAATTAGTAATGTAATCAGATTACAATTTTCCAGTAGTAGTCAGTAATTTGTAATCTATTACTTTTTTTAAGGAACTTACCCAACACTAAAAATGACAGTAACTAGTAATATATAATGTGTTACATTCTTTCGGATGAGATGTTAAACCGAGGTCCTGACTCTCTGTGGTCATAAAAAATCCCATGGCACTTCTCGTAAAGAGTAGGGGTTTAACCCCGGTGTCCTGGCCAAATTCCCTCCATAGGCCCTTACGATCATGGCCTCCCAATCATCCTCATCCACCGAATTGGCTGTATCACTGTCTCTCCACTCCACCTATAGCTGGTGTGTGGTGAGAGCACTGGCGTCGTTGTCCTGTGGCTCCCGGTGCATCATCCAAGTGGATGCTGCACACTGGTGGTGGTGTGGAGAGACCCCCCTCATGATTGTGAAGCGCTTAGGGTGTATGGCCATACACGATAAATGCACTATATAAATACACATTACTTACTTACTTACATTTTGGAAGTTATTTGGCAAACTCTGCCTGTAAATATCATTAGTGTGAAAAGGAACAAAAGTTATTGGCGTCGTACTGCCCCCTAGTGTTCATTTTACCTAGAAACTGCTGTCAAACATGTGAAGTGCTTTTTTGGCCACATGTGACAGGTGTCCTCTGTTCACTGCTCTCAGAGGAGCCAAAAACATGACTGTGAAAGAGCTTTGTTGTGGATGTTGGAGACCCTGCTGTGATTAACAGGTGTAATCAATGGCCTAATAAGTGTCAGGAATGATGGATTATTTACATCAGAGAAATGGAGCGTGAAATGGTGAAGTAACGCAGGGTCTTTTGTGTTGTACTGTACTGTAGTTTATTGGGTAGAACGTGTAATACATTGTTCATTGTACACAGAAGTGTGTCTGAAATGGCTTTAATGGCAAAATAAGGATTTAATATGTTATTTTATTGATGGAAGTTGTTGATAAACCAAATTCTAGACTAGATTTACTATGATAATCATGCACAGTAGACTATTTGGAGAGTCATCTCAATACTCAGTGACATTATGCCAAGACCAGAAACTGATGCGGCTAATTGGAAGATTTACCAAAGGTGGCAAGAAGACTCGGGCAAAATGTCTGTTTGTAACCTTTTGTAGAGACACAAACACAATGTATTTGATGTGAAAATGCTAAAATCAGCATTAACGTAGACTTGCATTAATAGCAGAATCAGCCTGCGAGCAATTTGATTCACATTCGTGCATGTTTTAAGACTTTATCTCCAAAGGCAACTCACTCTTAACTCAATATATGCAAAGTTATTATAATAATAACATAAACCCTTGGGTGCTAAGCGTAGTACTTTATTAAAGACGAAACGCTGTATCTACAATAGCTAATTATGTATTCAACTGGATATACCCACATTTGTGTCTGTTTAAATAAACGCTGTTTGGTGTACAATTAATCAGGTTGTTGGGTGCATAAACGTCTTGCTAAAAATATGCATCTTTTTATTTCTTCTTCTTCACATAGTTGTACAACCAGTACATGGCTATTTCTGAATTTTGAGTCCTTAAAAAGCTCATAAAGGTGACTGAAAGCAGCTCTTCACTTCAGTAATGTGTGTGTTTTTTTGTCCTTGACTGTGGATGTATTTTTAGCGAGGCACTGGGGGGCTTTTGTAGAGAAAATGACAGTTATATTTCCCGTCTTACAAACATTTTCACAGTAAAGGGGTTCAAGATGAAGAGGAAAAAAAGAGATCTGACATAGGAACCGTGTCTTTGTAGAGTCGTGCATGAGTGTTTATTTACAGATTGGATGTGTCGAATGTGCCGTCACGTTCACTGGATATGCATAGACCTCGTTAAATACTTGATTCTGATTGATTCATGGCATAAATTTTATACTGAATACTGTGTGTTCTGGAATGTATTGTAAATGCTATAAAGTTCATTCATTTTCCTTCAGCTTAGTCTCTTTTTCAGAGGTCGCCACAGAGGAATGAACCACTAACTATTCCAGTATATGTTTCACGCAGCGGATGCCCTTCCAGCTGCAACCCAGTACTGGGAAACACCCATACACACTCATTCACACACACTTATACAATATGGCCAATTTAGTTAATCAATTTCCCTATAGCACATGTGTTTGGACTGTGGGGGAAACCGGAGCACCCGGAGGAAACCCACGCCAACACAGGAGAACATACAAACTCCACACAGAAACTGACAACTGACCCAGCCGGGACTCGAACCAGCAACCTTCTTGCTGTGAGGCCACAGTGCTATCCAATAGTGATGGGTCGTTCTTGAACGATTCGTTCATTTTGAACAAATCTTTTGTATGACTCGAGAACGATAAGTCCTCTCAGGGAGGGATTCGTTAATTCGTGCATGCGCACATTTGTGCAGGTGGAGGAGAAGATTAGTTCATTTTTCGAGTCCTCTATCGGGTTTGAGTCATTCGTTCATCACGTGAAAGACAGAAGCCAATCATATGCATTTAGAGCCGGATAAAGATTTGATCCGTTAATTTCTCGAGTCCTCTGGTTTGAGTCATCTCTCTTTACATGCTGTCACGTGATGAACGAACGACTCAAAAACCAAAAGACTCAAAAGGTGAACTAATCATGGCTCCTTTTGGCTCAGACTGTGTGTTTTGGTCAAGCTTATATGGGACTGTCTGTGTGACGTGAACCAACCACTCAAATTTGAAGACCTGTCAGAAGACAGACTGAGCTGACATAATCAAGACCAGGTAAACAATAAATGATTATTTTCTCTTTCTTATAGCATTCTAGTTATGACTTGTTTGTAGTGTGATCAACGTTTGGTGTAGTTGTAGATGAGTTTGGAAGCAACTCGTAACATTTTAATAATATTTTAAATTGAACGAAATGAACTAAATGACTTGAAAAAAGATTTGTTCATTTCGATGAAAGAGACTCAAAGGTCCGAGTCAGTAAAATGATCTGAACTTCCCATCACTACTACTCACTACTACCCACTGAGCCACCGTGCCGCCCTTTTTATGTTCTGAATATCAGTAAATTTAAATGATCTGTTGGGTGACAGGAACTAACTATATAAAAATGCTGGGTTTTTGTAACCAACGTTGGGTGAAATATGGACAAACCCAACATTGGGTTCAATTAAATTTAAATGACACTTTTTAACGATTGGATTTGTCCATATATGACCCAACACTGGGTTATAACCAGCCTTTTTTTAGAGTGCATGTTTAATAATGTTTGTAAACATTGGTTTTTAAAGTCGACATGAAATCGAAGTTAAGTATTTTTTTTTTTTCACTATCCTGACTTACTTATAAAATGGTCCTAAAATGAGAAATAAATGTAGGTCGGTGCATGATTTTGTTCTTTGGGAATAGGTTGGATTATTGAAAGATGGGTATTGTTGACAAAATGAAAGACAATTGTTGAATGGATGAAGGCAGAGAAGAAATGAGATACTGACTAGTAGCCCTGCCGTAAAGGACTGATAGGTCCGCCCTAAAAGTTTTATAGCTCCACCCTAAAGGACTTATAGCTCCACCCTAAAGGACTGATAGCTCCGCCCTAAAGGACTGATAGCCCTGCCCTAAGGGACTGATCCGCTTGTTAAGTGTGACGTCAAGCGAAGCGGCTTCCGGGTCCAAGCGCCATATCTAACTGAATGGGGAAGCTCATCAAATGGTAATAATAAATGTTTACAAATCGCTAATACTTTGGAAAAGTAAGATCGCAATATATATATTAATATACTAATATCAGATGGCCAGAAAGTTATACATTTTTTATAAATTGTTCAAATATTGATCTCTGTGATGCAGCAAGTCCAGAGACTGTCGTGTACACCATGAGTTTATATAAAATTCCCTTTAATGTGTGATATATGATGACTAAAAAGTGGTCATAAACGAATATTTTCTCAATTCATATTCCGTATTCCATACGTCACGACCTAAATGACTGATAGCCCCTCCCTAAATGACTGATAGCCCCTCCCTAAATGACTGATAGCCCCGCCCTGAATGACTGATAGCCCCGCCCTAAAACAATTTCATGTGACCAGTGAGGAAAAGTCATTAGCTGCATCCCAAATGGCACACTATACACTATGTACTTATGCACAATGTACTTATGCACTTACTCAACAGCACAGTATATGAATGTAGTGTCGTCCCAAATGGAACACTAATGTTTTTTTTTTACTAAGTGTAAATTCAAACTGTTTCCTTGATGACGTTTGATGGTTGCCAAATAAGTGAAATAAATGACCAAACTACCAAATACCTGCCATGAGTATAACCGCATTCACCATCGGGAGACGTTATAATCACTCTCACAGGACAATTTTGCTGTCACGATCCAAAATAAATAACGAAATCCAACATGAGCGCCCGAAAGCTCCGCCCCTTACGCTGCGTGAGCAAAGCAGCGGCTGTTGAGTGCGTGAAGTGTCGACCATAACACACTTATTTTTAACGGTTGAATGAGTGCATCATCCGGGTAATTAAAGTGCACTTATTATTTTAGAGTTTTCAGTGTGAACGCACTACTTACACTATTTATACTACAAAATGGCGTAGAATAGTGCATAAGTATGGGATTTGGGACGCACCTATTTTTTAGGGGGCAGAGAAGGTTATGGTATTTGATTAAAGGTCACAAGGGCAAATACATTTTTACAAAATAATGAAGTACACAGATACATACATCGCTTATAACAAGAACTACATATGAAAATATGAATAAATTTAGATTTCATGGTAAGTTTATTAACTGGTATTACTTTAAAATACATTATACATCAATTTGACGTTTGAATTTGGATCTTTTTGTTTAGTTTGTTAAGTCATGACAGACTTATTTCACAGAAAATATGTTAATGAAATGCTGATTTCAAGTCGCTCACTTCAAGATATTCCTGAATTCAAGTGAATACTTTCCTCCAGGTAATACAGACCTTCCCGGCTTTGATCTCAGGTCAGTTCACTCAAGTTCGCCATATTCCTGTACTATTTATCGCCGTGATCACTGCCCTTTGTAATGCACTTGTGCTTTAGGACATTTTCTGTCAGTTCTGATCTCTCACGGTTGTTCTCTTGAGCACGGACTGTCCTTTTCTAAAATAACCCATCACTCTCTTAGCTCGTTTAGTAGCACGCAGGGGAAAAAATCTGAAAGACACACAGCACTTAACTTACTATCATTTTCACGCGACGGTCCACCTGATGTTCCTCTCGGAGCAGCTTGTGTTAAAGCTGGCGGATGGTATGATGTGCACCGTTTCTATTCCCGTGTCACCGCACACACGCTAATTCAGACCTCTCATTATTTTACTGTCTTGCAGAATGAGAAGGAGCGAGCATGAGGAGAGACTAATGGAGAGCAGATTGTTGAAGTTTAATTGAATCCATCAGAGAAATGAAGGGAGCTGGTGGCGCGTTTACAATACGAGCTCTGCATTTCTACAGTGTTTGACATCGTTTCTTTGTTTTCATACACACAGTGTAACTTCCTGTAAATGACCCGCGTCCGCGAACTCTTGTCCAATCAGACGACGGCAGCGGATTTTAATGTAAAAAAGGTTGTTGCTAGACGGGATACAGCTGTGGCCATAAGTAAAAGGTGCAGTAGCCCAACAAACACATCTATGTGTAGCGATGTCTGTACAACGTAAATTTTTTTCAAAGGCAACGTCGCCACTTACGTGCTCGCTACATTGTTACCACGTAGAAATGTAAGACTTGAGAAGGCTGTAGCAACGTTGTCGCGTAACATTCAGCAACCGTGAGACGACGTTCTTGCTACATGTATTAATGTTTTTTTTATTGGCAGTTTATCAATACTGCCTAGAATACAGGATAAGCAGTAATAATTTTCCAATATTGCTTAATATTAAATATTGTTCATTCATTTTTCCTTTTTAATTTAATAACTGCATATGTCAACTTTTAAGTGTAAAAATGCCACACAAATGTATATAATCAAACTTTTTTATTGTATATTTCACAACATTTAATACATACAGTACACATCTAATCATAAGCAAACAGTATACAATAATGTTTAGATTATGCAAAATAATTAACTATATGTAATTAAACTAAAAGGATAGGCTAAATTAATATGTCAATTGAGAAAGTAAAGTAAAAAAACAAGAAAAGTAAAGAAGAAAGCAAATTAAAATGCAGACGCTGGGCATCGAAGCTCTGGACTGGAGAATACAGCAGACCGGGCAGCGCAGCCGAAGACCAGGCGTAGTTGTTGATACGGAGAAGGCAGAGTCAGAGAAAGAAACAACTCCAACAGAGAATCCAGTTTCAGAGATGGATCCACAGCAGACACAAGTCAAAATAGGCAGCGAACAAGAGAGGACAGATCAGAGCTTGACACAACAGGACTACACAAATGACCACTGATGTCTTCTTTAGCAAGAAGAAATAAAGCAATGCTCACGTCTCCTTGGTCATTGTTGAATGAGACGCCCAACGGTCTGTTGAAATTTAAACTGATTCATTAATGACGAGTAAATGTTGTACAGTGGTCATCCATGCCGCCTAAGCACAACCTAAAGCAACGGCCGTTAAAATGGCAACATTATGACACCGTTGTGACAACCTTCAGCAACAACGTAGATCCGCAACCTTTTTACAAGGTTGGTACAACGTTGTGGGAAGGTCGCTACTTTGAGGCAATGTTGTGTGTTTGTTGGGAGGTGATCTGCCTAAATGCTATCCGTTAGCATAATATCATTGAAACACAGTCCCTCCCCTGCTGTCTAAAGCCACGCCTCCTGAAATCAGGATGCACACCTGATGCACACCTTAAAGATGACAGCAGACAACCCACTAGATCATGTCATTCGCCAGTTAGAAAACTTTAGCACTTTA
>CAIGQV010019951.1:27679440-27692912 GCA_903798115.1 Danio jaintianensis | reverse complement strand
CAAACGACCTGAATGAGTTTTACTGCAGGTTTGAGAAAACACCCCACCACCCACTCTGAACTGCTCTTCACACCACCATCAACATGTCCACCACCCCCCGTCTCCCCCACACTTGCACTTCAGTTCAGTAAAGATGATGTGCGCCAGGTTTTCCAAAAACAGAAGAGGAAAAAAGCACCAGGCCCAGATTTTGTAACACCAGCCTGTCTAAAATCCTGTGCTGACCAACTGGCCCCCATCTTCACCCTGATCTTCAACAAATCACTGGAGCTGTGTGAAGTGCCCTCCTGCTTCAAACGCTCCACCATCATCCCCATCCCAAAAAAACCCAAACTTACAGGACTAAATGACTATAGACCGGTGGCGCTAACATCTGTGGTCATGAAGTCTTTCGAAAAATTGGTGCTGGCCCACCTGAAGGACATCACTGAACCCTCACTGGACTCTCTTCAGTTTGCCTACAGAGCAAACAGGTCTGTGGATGATGCAGTCAATATGGGAGTGCATTATGTTCTGCAACACCTAGACAGACCAGGGACCTATGTGAGGATCTTGTTTGTTGACTTCAGCTCGGCTTTTAACACTATCATCCCAAAACGTCTCCTGCCCAAATTAACCCAGCTCTCCGTGCCCAACTCTGTCTATCAGTGGATCAACAGCTTCTTAACGGACAGGCAGCAGCTGGTGAAGCTGGGAAAATTCTCATCCAGTACCCGCACAATCAGCACTGGCGCCCCCCAGGGGTGTGTCCTCTCCCCTCTGCTCTTCTCCCTGTACACGAATGACTGCACCTCAAAGGACCCCTCTGTTAAGCTCCTGAAGATTGCAGATGACACCACACTTATCGGCCTCATTCAGGACGTTGACGAGTCTGCTTACAGACAGGAGGTTAAGGAGCTGGCTGTCTGGTGGAGTCACAACAACCTGGAGCTGAACACGCTCAAAACAATGGAGATGATAGTGGACTTCAGTGAAAAATAAATAAATAAATAAATAAATAAATTTGAGTACCGTCCCAGACAGCCCAACCCAGTTTTCCAAAAACATTGATCCATTTAGGCGGAAGTGACAAACTACAAGCTTTAAATGTCAGTTTTATATCTTCTAAATGCAAATTTTGTGATTGTTTTCCTGCGCACTTGCTTATAGATATCTTTAAAACTAACAATACTGATACTAACATAAAAAAAAACGTTATTATAATTTCATGGGATCTTTAAAGGTCCTGTGAAGTGCTCTGAAATGTGCATTTTAGTTCGATGTGTGACCTAATTTCAACAGAAACTAGTGATGGGTCATTCTTGAATGATTCGTTTATTTTGAATGAATCTTTTATGTGACTCGAGAAGGATGAGTCCTCCCAGGGAGTGATTTGTTCATTGGCGCATGCACACATTGCACTGGAGGAGGAGAAGATTAGTTCCTTTATCGAGTCATCTATCGTCCGTTCATCATGCGAAAGACAGAAGCCAATCATATGCATTTAGAGCTGGAAAAAGATTTGATCTGTTCATTTCTCGAGTCCTCGGTTTTGAGTCATCTCTCTTTACATGCTGTCATATGACAAAAGGTGAACCAATCCAAACCAATCAGCTCAGACTGAGTGCTTTGGTTAAGCTTATATGGGACTGTCTGTGTCACATGAATGAATGACACAAATTTGAGGACGGAAGAGGTGAGCTGACATAATCATAGACAAATGTAAACAATGAATGATTATTTTCTCTTTCTTATAGCATTAGTTATAACTTGTTTGTAGTGTGATCAACGTTTGGACTAGTTAGTTGAAGCAAGTCGTAACATTCATTCATTCATTCATTTTCTTTTCGGCTTAGCCCTTTTAATAATCTGGGGTCACCACAGCGGAATGAACCGACAACTTATCCAGCATATGTTTTACACAGTGGATGCCCTTCCATCACTGGGAAACACCCATACACTCCCATTTACACACATACACATACACACTACGGACAATTTAGCTTACCCAATTCCCCTATAGCGCATGTGTTTGGACTTGTGGGGGAACCGAAGCACCCGGAGGAAACCCACGCCAACACGGGGAGAACATGCAAACTCCACACAGAAATGCCAACTGACTCAGCCAAGGCTCGAACCAGCGACCTTCTTGCTGTGAGGCGACAGCGCTACCCACCGCGCTGCCCCAAGTTGTAACATTTTAATAATATTTTGGAAAATTGGACAAAATTAATGAAATGACTTGAACGAGACTCAAAGTTCAGAGTCAGTAAAATGATCCGAACTTCCCATCACTAACTGAAACATGAAGAGAGGGTGGGGCATAGAGTAGCACCTCCCCCCTTTAAAAAAACAGGCAATAGCAATTCATTTTTGTCACAGCTGGTTGAGATCAATCACATAAACAATAGGGTCTTGAAGGGGGCGGGGCATGTCAGACTCTAGAGAGCATTAGATTGGTCAAGATTTGATGAGAAACTGAAGTATGAGGTGATGTCAAAAAATCATTGATCCATTTAGGCAGAAGTGACTGCAAGCTTGTGGATGTTTATATCTTCTAAATGCAAATGTTGTCACTGTTTTGAAGTACACTAGCTAATAGATATCCTTAAGACTTACATACTGATACTAACATCTTTATTTTGATTTCATGGGGACTTTAAAGACTCTTTGCAGACTGAGCTGTGTAGATGCACACATACTGAGTTTGTCCTTCGTCACGTGTGTATGACGAGATCTTTCACACACCCACCTTTTTTCTCAAAGCTAAAGATAAAACTTGTCACATTTTCTTCCAGGAGAGAGTAGACACTGACATTTGCTCGCAGTAAGCAATGTTTGAAAGATGCTTTAAAGGGATAGTTCACCCACAAATGAAAATGTACTCACTATTTACTCACCCTCAAGTGGTTATAAACATTTATGAGTTCTTTCTTCTGTTGAACACAAAAGAAGATATTTAGAAGAAAGCTGAAAACCATTGACTTCCATAGTGGGTAAAACAAATACTATGGAAGTCAATGGTTACAGGTTTCCAACGTTCTTCAAAATATCTTCTTCAGTGTTCAACAGAAGAAAGAAACTCAAGGTTTAGATCAAGTGGAGTAAATAATGAGAGGGTTTTCAGTTTTGTGTGAACTAACCCTTTAACCACACTCTGTTTTATTAACCCAGTGTTGGGTCAAATATCGACAAACCCAATGTAATTTAAAAATGTTATGTTTTCGCTTTGAATTAAAGGGGTGGTCCACTACGATATCATATTTTAAACTGTAGTTGATGTGTAATGTAGCTGTGTGAACATAAACAGCATCTCTGAATGTAAGACGCTCAAAGTTCAATGCAAAGGGAGACATTGTCTTTTACAGAGTTAGCTTAGCAAAGCCTACAGCGAACGAATTTGGGGACTACAAAAAAATACATCCGGGCTGATGAAATCACAAACACTTCAGGTTAAGCGCATTAACCTCGCGCACACACCCTGCGCAGCGAAGGGGCGTGGCCAGTTAAAGCAGTGAAAGCTAAAATGCCATCCAAACGCTGCTATTTCACAGAGCTTCTTCTGTGTCTGTATTTGGGCTTCCAAAGGACACGACACAGAGAGAAGTGCGGCTATGCGGCTGCTTTCCGAGCGTTCTACATCTCAAATAACAAACTCGCAAAAGATATGAGAACGTTTTTATATTACTTACACATGCTTATTCCGAATATATGTGAAAGACACTTGTCAGATTTTATTTTAGAGAGCAGGCGTGAGCTGTGTGCTCTTCATTTCTGTCTGATTCAGGCAGCTAACGCTGCTAACAGCTGCTCTGAGCCTCTGACTGGACTGTTTACACAGCGCAAAAGCGTTCGCTTGTAGGGGAGTGACGTAGAGCCAATCCGCGAATCCCAGCACATTATGTTAGCGGACCAATCAGAGCCTCTTGAGGGCGGGACTTTCAGAGGAACTAGGAAATATGAGTCGTTTTCATGTTAGCTGAGTAGCTGTATATAATCAAAGTAAGATATATGAAAAAATAACGTGACTTTCTACAAATGAAGCATGAGCACACATTGCTTTGCATCTTATAAACACAACCAAGCCTTAAAAATACACTGTGGACCACCCCTTTAAGATTATTTTACTTACCCCATTGGCAGATTATTTTGCTTGTTTTAAGGCAAAACAGGGCGTCACGGTGGCGCAGTGGGTAGCACGATCGCCTCACAGCAAGAAGGTTGCTGGTTCGAGCCTCGGCTGGGTCAGTTGGCATTTTCTGTGTGGAGTTTGCATGTTCTCCCCGTGTTGGCGTGGGTTTCCTCCAGGTGCTCCGGTTTCCCCCACAGTCCAAACACATGCGCTATAGGTGAATTGGGTAAGCTAAATTGTCCATAGTGTATGAGTGTGTGTGTGAATGAGTGTTTATGGATGTTTCCCAGTGATGGGTTGCAGCTGGAAGGGCATCCGCTGCGTAAAACATATGCTGGATAAGTTGGCGGTTCATTCCGTTGTGGCGACCCCAGATTAATAAAGGGACTAAGCCGAAAAGAAAATGAATGAATGAATGAATATTTCTGAAAACAAGACAATCATTTTTTACTTGTCTAGATAATGCTTCTTAATTTAAGAATTTAAGATATTTGGACTAGAAACAAGACGAAAACTCTTAAAGGGGACCTATTATGCAAAAATCACTTTTATAAGAGGTTTAAACAGTTATGTGGCAACAGTGTGTGAATATAACCAGCTGCTAATGCTAAAAATTATTATTAAATTTTTTTATAATCACAGTTGATAAAAACAGTCTGCAGAAACACTTTGATTGACATTCTTCTGCTGTACGTGTCATCAGAGGGGAAAAGCCCCGCCCATTAGTGAACATCTCTCCCTCATTAGCATAAACAGTCCTGAGTGTGAGTCAGCCATCCGCCATTCGATTTTTGAATTGGTAACACTTTACAATAACAATACTTGAATAATGACGTGTTAGTATGTAAACTAAACATTACTTTATTATGAAATAATGATGAGTTCATGCATGCGCTAATCATGAACTAACTTTAACATGAGTCACATGAGTTCATGTGTGATTAACGGCTACCTTAATTACTTGTTAGTATATGATAGTTTGTTAATTAATGTATTAAATACCACATTAGTTTATGCTTGATTTTACCATCATGAACTCATGATATATTAATGTATAATTATATCATGACTTTACTTAGAGGGGCACATCATCATTAACATGTTTTTAAATACTCATGAACTCCTGATGCACGTCCGTCTAGTGCGTTTACACTGAATAACAATAGAAACGTGTTCAGTCAACATCAACATGAACAGTTTAAACACACGAGTTGATAATGAGTTAATGATAATGTGCCCCTCCAAGTAAAGTCATGACATAATTATACATTACCAGCCCATAAGTAAAGTAAGTAAATGATCTAAATGTATTTATATGTATTTTTATATTCTGGGTAAGGCATAAGACTAAAAAATGTTCATCCAATTAAAATTTGTCAGCCCGATAATTCCCATATTTGTGATAAGTAGCCCAAACTGTCTGTCAACAAATGTAGATTTGTACATCTGCGCACCCGTTCATGCAGATCCGCTGTTTGCGCGTGCACATGCACATGAGAAAGAGAGTGACAGCAGTAAAAACAAATGCTGAATCAAACCTTTTTAAAATCCTGAATCAATATTGGAGTTAGTTTTGCACGTTGGAGGAAGGATGACACCATGGCTGAAGTATTTCTTTTAGACAGGTAATGTTACGTTTTAAAACTATTTTAGTCACGCAAAGCTGATGTAGATTGTCAAGTCAAGTCAAGTTTATTTATATAGCGCTTTTCACAATGTAGATTGTGCCAAAGCAGCTTAACATAGTTCTAGTAAGGTCCAGATTTCAGAGTTGAAGTTCAGATTAGTTCAGTGTGGTCTAAATTTCACTGCTGAAAGTTCAAACACTGTAGAGCAAATCCACCGAAGCACAGCTCCACAAGTCCCGATCCGAGCAAGCCAGTGGCGAGGAAAAAAAACTTCACCAATTGACAAAGTGAAGGGAAAAAAAAACCTAGAGAGAAACTAGGCTCTGTTGGGCACAACCATTTTTAATCTGGCCAAACTTCCTGTTCAGAGCTGCAGTCTAGGCGCTGGAGGCTAAAGAAAATGGACGTCCATCGTGGAGAAGTTGCAGGTGTGAGTAGGGCACCGGCAGGCGGTCAGGTTGGCCCGCAGGATCAATGTGGGGACTCGTTTATCACAGTGGTCATTCAGGAATCAGTCTCCATGACAGTCCATCAGTCAGCACTCCATTTCTCCATGACGACCACAGCATCAGCTCGGGATACGACCTGGTCCAGGATTATGGATACCTTGGGATCATCTCTTCACAGGTCTTGGATCGCATCAATCGCTCTGCATAGTCTCTGGGGGCCTCGGGATGAGTATCCCCAGGTGGAAATAGAGAATAAAGAAAATAATTAGCGTAGCTGCTGTTCATAGTGTATATAAACGAGATGTAAAAATGGAGTGTTATAGATGAAAATGAACCAGATTGTGTTGTATTACGAATGGGTTATATGCACAGACGTGTTGTTCAGCCACTGAAATCTTTCGGCGAAACATTGATGTGACTATTTTCAGTTTCATAAGGGACCTTTTACAGCATCCATAATGTAGATTTAGTTTTACAACAAAACATCAGTAAATAGCGCTATTCCGCCTGGCCTGCTTTACTGAGCTGAAGATGGTTTTATATTCACATTGGTTCATTTTTGAACAATGACAACCTGTGACGCGCTCCCTATATTGCTTACCATGCTACTCTGAATATTCGGTCTGAAATAGCATGTAAGTATGGCTTAGTAATAAGTGTAATTCCTGCACCCTGCCGGCCAACCACTAAGCATACAGTAGTCGCTTTAGGACAAAGCGCATGAGAGAGACCAGCGATCCTTGCATGCATGAAATATTGCACATTATGACAAGTTTAGCTTGCTACACAACTGTAAATGTGCCAGATATAATACAGTTCTTTGTTGGGAATTTTAGTATTATAAAGTGCTAAAGTTTTCTAACTGGCAAATGACATGATCTAGTGGGTCTCTGTCATCTTTAAGGTGCGTGATTTCAGGAGGTGTGGCTTTGGATGGCAGGGGAGGGACTGTGTTTTCAAAGCTATTATGCTAACGGATAGCATTTAGGAAGATCACCTACTGCACCTTTAACTCATCATTAGTTCATAATAAAGTAATGTTTAATTGACATATTAATACATCATTATTCATGTACTGTTATTGTAAAGTGTTACCTTTGAATCTGCCACTATGCTGACACATAAGCATTCGTAGCTCCGCCTTCTTTTGAAAAGAGCACAGAATTTAAAGCGACAGTCACCAAAACGACACAATTAGGATCAAAGCCTAAAAGGGTCAGATTCAGAGAGTTATAAAACATTATCTGTGTGGTATTTTGAGCTGAAACCTCACACACACACCCTAGAGACATCAGAGACTTATTTTACATCTTGTATAAAAGGGCATAATAGGACCCCTTTAAGTAAGGAAAGCATCCTTTTGCAGTGTGAGAGTGATATGAGCACTTCAGCATGGTATAGCGCGAGTTATTGCACCTCTAGCACAAACGTCAAGAGCTACGTATGAATTTCTGGAGAGCAGGGCGCTAAGTAGCCATTAGCTCCTGGATGAACCCGATGGTGAACGCGCGACTCTAAATAAACTCAACTTCCCACTGCAATCATCACGGGTGGCTCTGAGACTGACAGGCTGGAAATGGGATTTTGCCAGAGAGCCGATGAGCCTGGAAACGGGGAGGCAGGAGGGAGATTTGGCCATTTAGCCCATAAAGATTTTGTTTGACAACCCTTTAACCTCCAACCCACTGCTGCAGTGTTTGAGTGTGTGTGTGTGTGTGTGTGTGTGTGTGTGTGTGTATGTGAGAGCGTGCGTGAGCATGTGTGTGTACATGATTGTGTGTTTGTGTGTGTGCATGTGTATGTAAACACGTGTGGGCATGTGAGCATGCGCATGTGAGTGTGTGCGAGTGTGCACGTGTTTGTGTGAGCGTTCGTGTATGTGATCGTGTGTGAGCGTATGGAGAATGCATGTATGGTCATTTGTATGGGCGTGTGAGCATGTGTGTATGTGGGTGTGAGCGTCTGTGTGTGAGCATCTGCGTGAGCGTCTCTGTGTGTGTAAGAGGGTGTGTGCTTGTGAGTGTGTGTGTGAGCATGTGGAGTGTGTGAGTGTGTTTGTGAGCGTGTGTGTCTTTGAGCATGGGTTTGAGTGTGTGTGTGTGTGTGTTTGTGAGCGCGCGCGCGTGTGTGTGTGTGAGAGTGAGTGATCGTGTGTTTGAGTGTGAACATGCGTGTGTGAGTGCGTGTGTGAGTGTGAGCGTGTGTGTGAGCATATGTGTGATTGTGTGTGTGTGTGTGTGAGAGCGTGTTTGTGAGTGTGTGTGTGAGCATGTGGAGTGTGTGGGTGTGTGTGTGTGTTTGTGAGTGTTTGTGTCTGTGTGAGCTTCTGTGTGTGAGTGTGATTGTGTATGTGTGAGAGCGTATTTGTGAGTGTGTGTGAGAGCGTGTGTTGGTCTGTGTGTTTGTGAGCATGTGGAGCATGTGTTTGAGTCTCTGTGTGTAAATGCGTGTGTGTTCGTGTGTGTAAGCATGTGTGTGTGTGTGTGTGTGAGTGAGTGTGAGCGTATGTTCGTGTGTGTGTGTGTGTGTGTGCGTGAGTGTGTGTGCATGTGTGAGCGTGAGCTTGTTTGTGAGTGTGTATGAGAGCTTGTCTGTCTGTCTGCATGTGTATGTGCGTGAGCGTGTGTGTGTGAGAGAGCGAGCGGGTGTGTGAGCGTGTGTGTGTGATCGTGTGTGTGTGCATGTGTGAGCTTGTTTGTGTGTATGAGAGTGTGTCTGTCTGTGTGTGAGAGAGCGAGCGTGTGTGAGCGAGCGTGCGTGAGCGAGCGTGCGTGAGCGAGAGTGTGTCTGTGTGAGCATGTGGAGCATGTGTGTATATGTGAGTATATATGTGCATGTTTGTGTGTCTGTGCGTGTGTAAACACGTGTGTGCACATCAAAGGGTACCTATGATGAAAATCATCTTTTGTAAGCTGTTTGGACAGAATTGTGTGATATTGGGGTGATATAAAGACAATAAGTCTCTTTTTAATTTCATTCATTCATTCATTCATTTTCATCCGCTTTTCCGGGGCCGGGTCGCGGGGGCAGCAGTCTTAGGAGAGAACCCCAGACTTCCCTCTCCCCAGACACTTCCTCCAGCTCCTCCGGAGGGATCCCGAGGCGTTCCCAGGCCAGCCGAGAGACATAGTCCCTCCAGCGTGTCCTGGTACTTCCCCGAGGCCTCCTCCCGGTGGGACATGCCTGGAACACCTCCCTAGGTAGGCGTCAAGGAGGCATCCGAAACAGATGCCCGAGCCACCTCAGCTGACTTCTCTCGATGTGGAGGAGCAGCGGCTGTACTCCGAGCTCCTCCCGGGTGACAGAGCTCCTCACCCTATCTATAAGGGTGCGCCCTGCCACCCTGCGAAGGAAACTCATTTCGGTCGCTTGTATCCGAGATCTTGTCCTTTCGGTCATGACCCAAAGCTCATGACCATAGGTGAGAGTAGGAACGTAGATAGACCGGTAAATCGAGAGCTTTGCCTTTCGGCTCAGCTCTTTCTTCACCACAACGGACCGGTACATCGACTGCATTACTGCTGCCGCTGCACCAATCCGCCTGTTGATCTCACGTTCCATCCTTCCCTCACTCGTGAACAAAACCCCAAGATACTTGAACTCCTCCACCTGGGGTAAGGACTTTCCTCCAACCTGGAGATGGCAAACCACCTTTTTCCGGTGGAGCACCATGGCCTCGGACTTGGAGGTGCTGATTCTCATCCCAGCCGCGTCACACTCGGTAGCAAACCGCCCCAGTGCATGCTGAAGGTCCATGTTCGATGAAGCCAACAGAACAACATCGTCTGCAAATAACAGAGATGAGATCCTGTGGTCCCCGAACCAGACAATAAAGACAATAAGTCTCTTTTTAATTTCCTGACGTTAAAATAGCATCCAAATCTCTCTCATTTTGAGGCCGACCGCAACGTGACGTAGGAGTGCGGTCTCCCCACCCACCGGATTGATTGACAGCTGCGTATTAACATGTCTCCGTAGTAACGCGCATAATCATATCCACAAGACAGGACGTGCGCAAAGCAACTGGGAATAACTGTTCAGTTCGCTAGGATCATCAATCATCATCAAATGTGATCAAGAGTGAGTTTTACTAGTTTAACACATTTAAATCAGTGCATGTTTGTAATGAATTACAGCGATTTACTTCAGCTTTACTTTATCACCACAGCCACGTGTCAGTACAATTATAAAAGAAGACGCTTCAATACCGGGTTGTGGACGTTAAATCAGGTTTATTTTGTACATTACCATAACGGATATCCATACAGCAGTGGATATTAATGTGTATCCGGTCACATTTGTGTGCAAAAACAGTGCAAAGCTAAACGCGCACGCTGTCTGTGTGTGTGTGTCCGCTGTGTGTGTGTTTCCACTGTGTGTGTGTGTGTGTGTGTGTGTGTGTGTGTGTGTGCGTGAATTTTGTAACGACATCGTGTGTGACTCATCGTTGCAACTCCACAACAAATACATCAAATAATGATTGGGAAAGTTCTTACTGTAATATTTCTCACAAACGTTACGTGAGATCTGCTTCCTTCATGTCTGTCTGTTATCTGAGGCAGCCGAGGGCGGAGATTGAGGCACACTGACAGGCACGTGGGAATGGTGGGCGGGGAGAACTAGCATGAAAGGCACAGGCCACAAAAACAGCTACAAGATGCTCAGAGCTAAAAACTTCTGAAAGGTCTAATAAATAATCTGATGGGTGTTTTGAGCTGAAACTTTACAGACACATTCTGGAGACACAAAAGACTTATCTTAAATCTGGAAAAAGGGGTAAACTAGGTGCACTTTAAACAAGTCATTGTATAACAGTGGTTTGTTCTGGAGACAATTCAAAACAAATATTGCTTAAGGGGCGAATAATATTGACCTTAAAATGGTTATAAAAAATTAAAAACTGCTTTTATTCTAGCCAAAAATAAAACAAATAAGACTTTCTCCAGAAGAAAAAATATTATAGAAAATACTGTGTAAAATTCCTTGCTCTGTTAAACATCATTTGCGAAATATTTTAAAATAAACAACAAATTTACAGGAGGGTGAATGATTTTGACTTCAGCTGTACCTTGTTAGTGTAGTTTTAGTGTTTTGAGTGGGTCTTCCAGGTATGAACACCCACACCAGCGAGCGTGACGAGTGGGCGAGTGTGAATTAGACAGCTGTAAAGGTGTCACAAACCAGTCAGCGAATCTGTGACTGCAAAATGCATATCAGTGGAAACGGCGAAAATGTATTCCCACATGTATTCCCAGATGGTGCGATTTTCATCTCTGAGTAAAAACACAGCTTGTGGCTAATAATGTGGCTCGGGATGGACAGAATATTGATGCTCTTTTGTCTTTTGTGGACGTGATTTGGTGGTGTGTGTTTTGACTGGCGATGAAACGCGGTCTGCTCATATGAGACGAGGTTGATCTGTGTTTGAGGTAAATCTCTTCTCAATGAAACACTTCTGGGGCAGCACGGTGGCTCAGTGGTTAGCACTGTCGCCTCACAGCTAGAAGGTCGCTGGCTGGGCCAGTTGGCGTTTCTGTGTGGAGTTTGCATGTTCTCCCTGTGTTGGCGTGGGTTTCCTCCGGGTGCTCCGGTTTCCCCCACAGTCCAAACACATGCTCTATAGGGGAATTGGTTGAACAAAATTGACCGTAGTGTATGAGTGTGTGTGTGAATGTTAGTGTGTATAGGTGTTTCCTAGTACTGGGTTGCAGCTGGAAGGGTATCTTCTGTCCAAAACATGTGCTGGATAAGTTGGCAGTTCATTCCGCTGTGGTGCTTTGGGGACTAAGCCGAAGGAAAATGAATGAATGAATGAATGAAACACTTCTAGGTGTCATTTCAATGTCAAGTGTTATACCTGCTTATATCCAGGTTGTATTTTTAATCATACCTTTTTTTCTTAAAGGGGCAGTTCACCCAAAATTATGATTCTGTCATCATTTACTTACCCTTCAAAACCTGTTTGAGTTTCTTTTCTGGTGACGATATACTGAAGATTGCTAGAAAAAAACCCAGCATTGAACCCCATAGTATTTTTTTGTTCCTACTATGGATGTCAACGGATGTTTCTTTTTCGCAATATTCTGCAGAATATTTTGTTTTGAGTTCAACAGAAATAAGAAATTCATGTAGAGTGTGAATTGGGCTGCACGGTGGCGCAGTGGGTAGCACGTTCGCCTCACAGCAAGCAGGTTGCTGGTTCGAGCCTCGGCTGGGTCGGTTGGCGTTTCTGTGTGGAGTTTGCATGTTCTCCCCGTGTTGGCGTGGGTTTCCTCCGGGTGCTCCGGTCTCCCCCACAGTCCAAACACATGTGCTATAGGTGAATTGGGTAGGCTAAATTGTCCGTAGTGTATGTGTGTGAATGAGTGTGTATGGATGTTTCCCAGTGATGGGTTGCAGCTGGAAGGGCATCCGCTGCGTAAAACATATGCTGGATAAGTTGGCGGTTCATTCCGCTGTGACGACCCCAGATTAATAAAGGGACTAAGCCGAAAAGAAAATGAATGAATTTAGGGTGTGAGTAAATGAGTACATTGTAATTTTGGGGTGAACTATCCCTTAACTATGCTTTTTTATGGTTATAAACAGAAGAAATGTACATTGTGTACATTCATTCATTCATTCATTTTTCTTCGGCTTAGTCCCTTCATCAGGGGTCGCCACTGCAGAATGATCCGCCAACTATTCCATATGTCTATTGCATATGTTTTATACAGCGGATGCCCTTCCAGCTGCAACCCAGTACTGGGAAACACCCATACACACTCATTCACACACGCACACACACATACACTACAGCCAATTTTAGTTTATTCAATTCACCTATAGTGTAAACCTTAGTGTAAATACGGTAATTGTACTCTAAGGTAGTAATGTGGACTTTTTTAAGGAATAATAATCCTTTTTTATTTTATTTTGTTTTATTATTATTATTATTATTATTATTATTATTGTAAAGCGCTATCAACACCATGAATGGATCAAAAGTGCTGTACAGGCAAAGTTACAATAAAATAAACTAACAACTAATAGGAAATAAGGGCGGGACTATCAGTCATTTTGGGGTGGAGCTATCAGTCGTTTAGGGCGGAAATATCAGTGATTCGGGGTAGGGCTGTCAGTCATTTAGGGCGGGGATATCTGTCATTTAGGGTGAGGATATCAGTCGCTTGGGGAAATCAGTAATATAGTGCGGGGCTATCGGTGATTTGGGGCAGGGATATCAGTTATTTAGGGCGGAGATATCAGTCATATAGGACGGGAGCTATCAGTCATTTAGGGCGG
>CAIGQV010019951.1:27665572-27676733 GCA_903798115.1 Danio jaintianensis | reverse complement strand
ATGTATTTCAGATTTGCAAAAAGGTTAACAGTGCCCTCTAGTGGATTGTTCATCTGAAACGTGCTAAGAAACGTAAGAAACGTATTAATATCAGTATATGTGAACACATTAAATGTGTAATCTCACTTTGAATGCAATTTAATTATTTATTTCGTTTTTATTATATGTACGATGCTGTGGTGGTTAAGTGGTGGTTAAGTAAAACAGTATATAGTTTTACAGTGTGTATTATTGGGGCAGTTTTAAATACAAAATTAATTAAACAAGATTATAGATAATATATTTAAATGTTTTCTTTAAATTTGTTTAATACATCATTTATATACAAATGCAAGCCAAATTTGTCAGTGTAAATTTGTAATATATTTATGTTTTTTTGTATATATTAATTTTAATATAACTTGTAATGTAATACTAAATAATAAATTAAATATTAACTACAAATATAATTAAATATTTGATTATGGTTAATTAATTATTATGATTATTATTATTTATTAACAGCTCATTACTTTGACTGATTTGATTAAATGCTATTTTATTTAGTGCATTATCCAATTAAATACAACATTCAACAATTCAACAATTTAATTTAAGTTTTGATTGATTGATTTTTGTTTAGATTTTTAAAAACATTAAATATCTTTACAGTATAGTGCAATTTAAAAAATACTAGTTGGTTCAACCCTAATATGGACATTTTTCAATTGAAATTTTAAACCTACAACTGGGTTTATTTATTTTCAACCCAAAATTGGGATTAAACAATTTTGCATATGTCAATGATGCTAAAAACACTCAATACTGGACTAAATTCTGCTCTCTTTTATCACTTCGTTCTCATTAAAATTTATGTTTTCTTGTTATTTTCCAAGCTTCTCTTTAAAGGATCCTCAGATGCTCTCAATGAAGATGAAAAGAAGGCCAAAGGAATCGCCGTCTTATAAATCAAGTGAATTATCTGTGTATAAAAGCATGATCTGAAGTATTAAAGCTGCAGCAGCGGCGTCTGACGACATGTGTTTCTGACACTGAGCCCAGCAGAGCTCAATTATTTACTAGATTTATTTTTGCATAGTCATGCTTCAGATGGAGGGTGTTTATTGTCCAACACAAGACATATCACCTCACTGCAAAACTGTGCTGCTCTGTTTAGGGCATTGATGAAGACTTTTGAAAGATTTGGTCTACTGTCAATCCTTCATTCCGAGTCTTCCCAGCATGTACACAGCGTCATAAGACATTAATATTAAGTTAGATTTAGGTTGTGACGTCAGGTGACCAAAATTCAATGTCTAGCCAGCATCTAAGGACAACATTATTTTAATGTCCAATAATGATGTGAAATGACGTTGATATTTGGTTGATTTTAGGTTGTGTTAGAAAGTGACCAAAATCCAACGTCGAGCCAACATCTTAAACCAACGTCATATTGACATCAAATACTGACATTTATTCGTCAGGTATGGTATCCAAAATCCAACATCTGATAGACGTCATCAGGGGCACCGCTGGCCGTCACGGGCCCTCTGACAACCTTTCCCCTTTCTCGGATGAAATTGAAAACCGGGGTGGGGGAGAGGGGGGGGGGGGGGGGGGGGTGTCGGTGTCGGGGCGGGGGGTGGTTGGGTTGGCATTTGGGCCCCTAACAATATCTCTGGGGGCCCCAAAACTGCATGGGCCCTGAGAATCGGCCTAACTCACCCCCCCCCCCCAGCGGCACCCCTGGACGTCATAGTGGTAACGTCCACACAACGTCAAGCTGTAACATCATTGAACACTGATATTTGGTTAATTTTAGGTTGTATCTTGGACATTGACATCGGTGTGACGTTGGGTTCTGACGTCAACCTGATTTTCATTTCCAAAATGCAACGTCCCCACAACATTGGGGTACAATGTCAATCTGACGTCATGTTGATGTCCTGTGCTTGCTGGGCTGTGTTTTGGTTACACTCTCTTTTTGGGAGCCTTCACATCTTAGTCATCTAGTTGGGGTAAACCGTACCATTTCATTTGCCTTTTTGGTGTGATTTGTTTGGGCAGGAGTGAAAGCGGCAATCATACTCGAGTGTGCACGAAAAGTGGACCAAACAAGTGTACTGAGATCTTCTCAAAGAAGTGGTCTTTGTACACTTTCAAATGAACCCTGGACCAGTTTCTTTTGTGGCAATGTCCCTTTAAGGCAAGTCATTTCACTCGGCGGCCATCTTTAAAACGCCTCTCGAGCAGCATTCTGTTTGAATGGGCGAACATCAAATTCTCTAAAAAGGTTTGCCAAATTCCCATTTGGAATCACCAATACAATTAAACATCAGCTGTCTCTTAAAGTCTGCATGAACCCGGAAGCTGCGACCATTTTTTTTTCCGTATTGTGACACAATTCCTAGAGAAACGAAATATTAAATGAGCAAACAGTGGGCGTGGCTTGTTTTTTCTACTGCGAGCTGATTGGATGTAGTAAAGTAGGCGTTTCATTCAGAAAGATCTGGAAAAGGGTTTGGGGAGAGTTATTACAACCTAACAGACTCCTCCTCCTCACCATTTCTGTTTGTTGTCAAAACTGACAGCTGGAGGGGTGTTGCCCAGTTTAATGCGCACTCAAAGAGAACGAGATCATGACACCAATCGTTTATGAAGTAATTCCCAAATTGGTCTTGATGACAAATCTCCTCCTGAAATGGATGCAACCTCTTTGTTTACAAGTTTGTGGTCATTCATGTAGTTTCTGTCATGTGATGTTCGTTTGACAGGACGGACTGTACCTCGTGTTTGTTTCATACAGATTACAAAACCATAGAACATATGTTTTCAAGTGTACTTGGTTCATTTAAATGTAGAGATTTCAAGCTTAATGCTGATATATTTCTCATGTCTGTGAAGCAAGTATTTGCTGAGATTCCAGTATGTTTGCTGACCCAGAGTATTCATAATAATGAAGCTGCAGAAACTGTCATAAAAACACACATCTGGTCTGAGTCAGTATATATCGATCGATGATTGGCTCCTGTACTAGAAGGCAGGGCTTCATTTGACACATTGACACTTATATACACTTTTCCCTATTCAAAACTATATGAGTGTCACGTCTTGTGTTTTCTATAATCTTTGTTTGTGGTGAAAATGTGAACTAATGTCGAACTGACCCATAAAGTACTTCGCTTTTTTCTGATGCTATAACTTACTCAATTAATTACATGATTATTTTTTATATACACTTGCCTGTTGAAATAATAGGTGCACACAGCTCCTATACACTCTCAAAAATGCTGGGTTGTTTTAACCCAACGTTGGGTCAAATATGGACAAATCCAACAGTAAAAAAAGGAATTTAAACTTCTATTGATGATTGGCAATTTTTTACCACCAATTTGCTAAACTATATAAAGCAATGATTGTATAGTTGTCAGGATCACCAGCAATCTAGCCTATGCAGATCGCTGGAGAACTACACATCTGCCACCACATAAACTACAACTACCATGATGCTTTGCGCCAATCAACACCCATTACAGCTGACAATAATCCGGACACTCACACACACAGCTGAAACTCATAATCAATAATTACCTCGACTATAAAGACACCTCTCATTTTCACACACACACTGCTGAGTCTTGTTCGTCTGTAATATTACCAAGCGTTATTCCTGTCTAGCCTTGCAGTGCCTTTTGATCCTTGCCTTGTTTAGTTTATGGTAGTGATGGTGAAATGAAGCTTTCTGAACCAGTTAACCGCTCGACTCAATTGTATCGGAAAAAGGTTCGTTACTCGAAGCTTTCCAAATCAGAGCTCGATGAGGACCTCTGCTGGTTAAAGTGTGGGAAAGCACTGTGTTGCAAAAATGTCATTCATGTAGTAATACAACAATAGTAATATAAACCAATTACTCAGTTACTGTAGTTTTTTACACATAAGGTATGTCACATTACACCACCGATGACTGTAGTAAAATCCAAGGTATTCAAAAGTTTTTACATTTATCGTATTCCATCTGGTCCGTCACCCTCCCACTCGTTCCAAGCAGGAATCGAACCGGCGGTTCCTGCATGGGAGGCGAATGCTCTAAGGAGGAGGCTATGGGAGTGTGGCTTTCGCTATGCACTCGCCAGATGTCCTCCGTTACACACTATACTACAATATGCAGTGGCCTTCTCTATAATTTGTTGTACATAATACGCTAATACACTTTAGTATGATTCAAAGCTTTTTACTATGAATTGCTATTGTATTTTAGTTGAATTACTGGTGCGTGGGACCGGTGCAGTGCTTTGAAAGAGTAGAAATGTATGTAATCGACGCCTAATCTCTCGCTATACACTTTACTAACCCACGAGGGTGTTTAAAGCTTTGAATCAAAATTCGAAGCAGTCACGTGGGTATAGGCGAAAATAACGCTTCGGACGTCACTGATCACGTGATGATGGCAAAACAAATCAAGCTCCGGTACACTGCTTCACTGCCAGATGTATCGTTTTTTTGATACATGCTTCGAAGCCTCGGTGCACAACGTCACATCACTAGTTTATGGTGTTTGCCGCCTGCACCGACCTATTTGCCTGTGACCACGACTATGCTTTTGGATTACCCCCATGATACAGTTTGCTCCTGTTTTGACCGTTGCCTGCCTGACTAAGTTGTAAATAAACTGCATTTGGACCCTCACCTCCATTGTACCCCGACTATGTGTTACAATAATATAACCTTATTCTTATTATTTTTTTTATTATTGTTATTATTTTATTATAATTTTTTTCCCTTCCCTTTTCCTTCTGACTCAAGTTAACAATAATGTATCCGTTGCACTTTCTCTTTGAATATTTGTATGTAATTTTCTGAAAACAATAAGAAGTTGATCACAAAAAAATAAAAAGGAATTTGTATTTCATTGAAAAATTAACCCAGTGGTTGAGTTATTTTTTTCATTTTTGACCCAACGCAACCCAGCATGTTTTAGAGTGTGGCATTGTTTCTCCGTGTTGACAGCAGTAATTGCTGAAAGCCGCAGTTAAATGTGTGTATTGAGGGATTTTGAAGGTCTCTGTTCACTTTGATTGGATTTGTTGAGCTCCTCGTCTTCTGCTTGTTTATTGAATCTGCTGCTGAATTTGTTCAGGTTCTGCCCTCAGTGCAATAAAACCCATCTAATATCCCAGAGGGGAATGTTTTAAAGATATTTAATCAGAATGAATTTTCGGAGACTCCTGGGAAGCTTCAGCTGAGCTCAGTCTGACTGTCAGTGGAGGATCATTATTAGATGAGCTCTGCTGAATCCAGGACGCTTCATCTTAGAGTCAAACTGAATGAGTTATTAATGAGTCTGCATTGATATTGCTCATATGGATTTGAATCAACTCTTAATTACTCCTGGTGTTGATCATATGTCTTGTTTTGGAGTTATAGGATTTATATATGACTTTTAATGCGGTACATTGGCTCAATGGTTAGCACTTCGGCCTCACAGCAAGAAGGTCACTAGTTCGAGTCCCGGCTGGGTCAGTTGGCATTTCTGTGTGGAGTTTGCATGTTCTCCCCGTGTTGGCGTGGGTTTCCTCCGGGTGCTCCGGTTTCCCCCACAGTCCAAACACATGCACTATAGGTGAATTGAATAAACTAAATTGGCCGTAGTGTATGAGTGTGTGTGCATGTGAGAGTGTATGGGTGTTTCCCAGTACAGGGTTGCCACTGTGTAAATATGCTGGAATAGTTGGCGGTTCATTCCGCTGTGGCGACCCCTGATGAATAAGGGACTAAGCTGAAGGAAAATAAATTAATGAATATGACTTTTAGCACAATGTCTCAAAACTGCAGAACATACTAGCTACTGCATATCAATGGCATTATGTATACAGTATACAGTATATATATATATATAATTATTACAATTAAAAACAAAAATACAACAAATAAAAATATTTTAAACTAAATTATCAAACAATCATTTAATGAACATATTTGACTGAACTTAAAATAATAAAATAATAAAGATTTTAAATAATCATATAATAATATAATATATTTAAAATATTTTTATAATCATTCATTCATTCATTCATTCATTCATTTTCTTTTCGGCTTAATCCCTTTATTAATCAGGGGTCGCCACAGCGGAATGAACCGCCAACTTATCCAGCATATGTTTTACGCAGTTGATGCCCTTCCACCTGCAACCCATCACTGGGAAACACCCATACACTCTCATTCACACACACTCATACACTACGGACAATTTAGCTTACCCAATTTACCTATACCGCATGTGTTTGGACTTGTGGGGGAAACCGGAGCACCCGGAGGAAACTCACGCCAACACAGGGAGAACATGCGAACTCCACACAGAAATGCCAACTGACCCAGCCGAGGCTCGAACCAGCGACCTTTTTGCTGTGAGGATACAGCGCTACCCACTGCGCCACCGCGCCACCCCTATATTTTTATGATTATTTACAATATTTAATAATATTTTTTATTATATATATATATATACTTTTATTAAAGATATAGAAATATATTTAATTCTACAGTATAAATGTAAAATTTATACATTTTAAATGTAATTTTGTGTTTATATTTGCATTTGTATGATATATTAATACATATCTTTAGTTATCCTCATTGTTTGATAATTAAAAATAAAAAAAACATTGTGTCTGCATGCTCACATTTAGGATGTGAATAAACTCTTTTTGCCAATATTTATTTTCATTGTTTATATATTATCTTTCTGCAGAGATCCTCTGTCACCTTTCTGAGTGTTTGTTTGCGTGTGTCACCCGTCTGGGAAACCTTCAGTTCAGCACAAGAACGCTGTCTGTCAGTTTAGCGTAATAATGTCTGCCGCTGTTATCCTTCAGTTCAGCTTCATGTTTTAGTGTGTCGCAGAAACACTGAGCGTTCAGTCAGTCACTCCTCTCCCTATTGTGCTATTATTATGATCAGTCTAACTCTCAGTGAAGATTAATTCATCCTGTCAATGTGAATGTGTGCTTCTTTACTGATTGTGTGTGTGTGTTTGTGTTTTCAGAATGACACACAGCGGCGGGTGGATTTAGCCGTATGTTTGGTGCGAGCAGGACTCCAGGATGAGCATGTAGAGCTAGACAGAGGTAAGAAAACTTCTGCTTCTCCTCTGCTGCTGCTGCTGTTGTAGAGCTTGCGCTGAATGAACGCAACAAATTTACTGACATTCATTGTTTTTACTTTGTTTATTGAAATGCATGAACCCTCCTGTTGACTTACGAGTCAAAAATGACGCAGGCATCGTTTTAACCCTAACCCCAGTGGTGTAAAGTAACAAATTACAAATACTCAAATGACTGTAATTGAGTAGTTTTTTCAGGAAGTGTAATTTACTATGTAGTTTAAAAAAAAAAATGTACTTTTACTTTCGTTCGAGTACATTTTTAGTGCTGTATCTGTACTTTTACTCCACTACTTTCCTTCAACCTGCAGTCACTTCTTTATATTTCTTATCTATGGTGATTGGTTGAGTAGAAAAATCAGTCCTGTGATTCCTGTCCAATCAAATCGCTCATAGAAATGAAAATCGCATCATACTGAACTACGTCAAAACATGGGCGCTTTATAAATGCAGCAAACCATTTGGAAGCGCTGTCCACTGAACACTGATGAAAAACTGCACACTGATGAGGGAAAACATTCACAGAGTTTGTGATAAGGATGGAAAAATAGTATTGAGGATTGAAATTAATATTGAAATTGTGTATACACAATTATAAGACAACAAGTGGGGTTAAATGTAGAAACAAATACATGTAGTGTTCATATTCTAAAATGTCACTCTAAAAAAATGTTGGGTTGTTTTAACCCAACATTGGGTTAAATATGGGCAAACCCATTTTTTAAGTTAAAGGGCACCTATGATGAAAATCATCTTTTGTAAGCTGTTTGGACAAAACTGTGTGTAGGTATAGTGTGTCCACAGTCATATTAGGGTGATATAAAGACAATAAGTCTCTTTTTTAAAATTTCCTGACGTTAAAATAGGATCCAAATCCCTCCCGTTTTGAGGCCGACCGCAACTTGACGTAGGAGTGCGGTTTCCCCGCCCACCCAATTGATGGACAGCTGCGTATTAACATGTCTCCGTAGTAACGCGTATAATCATATCAACAAGACAGGACGTGCGCAAAGCAACCGGGAATAAAAGATCTGTTCAGTTCGCTGTGATCATCAATCATCATCAAATGTGATCAAGAGTAAGTTTTACAAGTTCAACACGTTTTTAAAACAGTGCATGTTTGTAATGAATTACAGTGATTTTACCATCTTTACTTTATCATCACAGCCGCGTGTCAGTACAATTATAAAAGAAGACACTTCAATCCCGGGTTGTGGACGTTAAATCAGGTTTATTTTGTACATGAACATAACGAATATTTAAAAAATATTAACTTAGTGGTGGCGTCACGGTGGCGCAGTGGGTAGCATGTTCGCCTCACAGCAAGAAGGTCGCTGGTTCGAGCCTCGGCTGGGTCAGTTGGCGTTTCTGTGTGGAGTTTGCATGTTCTCCCCGCGTTCGTGTGGGTTTCCTCCGGGTGCTCCGGTTTCCCCCACAAGTCCAAAAACATGTGGTATAGGTGAATTGGGTAGGCTAAATTGTCCGTAGTGTATGTGTGTGAATGAGTGTGTGTGGATGTTTCCCAGTGATGGGCTGCAGCTGGAAGAGCATCCGCTGCGTAAAACATATGCTGGATAAGTTGGCGGTTCATTCCGCTGTGGCGACCCCGGATTAATAAAGGGACTAAGCCGAAAAGAAAATGAATGAATGAATAACTTAGTGGTTTGTACTTTGTTTTTGTATTTGACCCAATGTTGGGTTAAAACAACCCAGCATTTAAAAAAGGGAACTCTCTTGTTCTTCAGACTTCTCAGAGGAGCTAAATTTCCACAGTGTTAGAATCAGAAAGAGCTTTATTGCCAGGTATGTTCACACATATGAGGAATTTGTTTTCATGACAGAGCTTCTACAGTGCAACAGAATTACAGAGGCAGGACAAAAAAAACAGATAATAAATATATTTTATTATTATTAATACACAACGTTCTGCTTTACATATTAAGTATTTGAAGAATAAAAGTATGAGAAAGTCACACTCAAAAAAGGTAGTTTTTTTAAAACCCAACAATGGGTCAAATATGGACAAATGTGTCATTTAAATTTATTATTATTATTATTATTATTATTATTATGGGGCGTCACGGTGGCACAGTGGGTAGCACGATCACCTTACAGCCAGAAGGTCGCTGGTTCGAGCCTCGGCTGGGTCAGTTGGCGTTTCTGTGTGGAGTTTGCATGTTCTCCCAATGTTTGCATGGGTTTCCTACGGGTGCTCCGGTTTCCCCCACAAATCCAAAGACATGCGGAAAACATATGCTGGATAAGTTGGTGGTTCATTCCGCTGTGGCGACCCCTGATTAATAAAGGGACTAAGCTGAAAAGAAAATGAATGAATGAATGATGTGAATATCCACAGCTGTATCCCTTCTAGACTTTACCGCATTGTTGGGTTTGTCCATATTTGATCCAAAGTTGGGTTAAAGCATAGGTCTCGAAATGGATTCCTGGAGGGCCGCAGCTCTGCATAGTTTTGCTCCAACCCTAATCAGACACAGCTGATCCAATTACTCAAGGTGTTCAAGACTATTAGAGACTATTAAGCAGGTGTGAGTTGGAAGTGGTTGGAGCTCAACTATGCAGAGCTGTGGCCCTCCAAGAATTGAGTTTGAGACCACTGGGTTAAAACAACCAAGCATTTTTAGGGCTAGGGGGTAGGGGGTAGGGTTCTAATTTTAAAATAAGTCATCCATTTTTATTTTTTTTTATGTTTTTTGAGCTTTAAGTAATTTTAGCGGATTTACTGTCTATCCAACAGTAAAATATATGGCAGTGATTTTCTCCTCCTTGATTCTGTTTTTCATTGAGTTGTCCAGAGTAGGGGAGCGCGGGGTACAAAGTAACGCGGGGTAAAATGTAACACAGAGTTTTAAGGTATTTCCTCAGGGTTAACCATGACATTGCTTCCGAGGTTTTCACCAGTGTCGGCAGACGTCTTCCTGCCAATTATTGAAAAAGTTTGGTGAATTTTGGATGAGAAACACAGGAGAAACCATTTTTGCAGCATAAAAGTATTTTTTATTGTAGTCGATATTTTTTTATTTAAAACAAATCTGTGAAAGTATGTAGGTAAAATCTTATATTGTTGTGATTACCGACTTCTAGGCTAAAAGATGGAACCATTTTGAAAGATGTAAAAAAACACACAGTGACTGCGAGCCAGTTTTGAGGAAAACACGACACAGCGGGGTTAGTTGCAACAGGGTGTTACAAATAAGCCACACACTGCTGGACACCAACTAAAGTAACACAATAACTGTTGAGTTTTGAGTGAACTTTTTATATTAAATATAATAAAATTTATTAAATAAATGCATTGTATAATAATGGATAATAATGCAAATAAATCCAAATGTGTTTAGTCAATAAATAAATAAATAAACATGATGTGTAGAATAAAAAAAAAAAGCTACTGAGGAAATATAGCTACTGTTTAAAGTAAACTAAATTTAAATGAATTGTGTGAAATCTGCCTTTATAAGCATGTGTTACAACTAACCCTCTGTCTGTTACAACTTGCCCCGCAGGTGGGGTAAATAGTAACATTTTACTTTTGGCAATACTGCACAGAAACCATAGGTCCGGCGATCATACAACCAGTGCTCATTTGTAGGAGAGGCTTGTGTGTTTTTGGTGAAAAAATCTGGTTTGTCTAACCCCATTACTTTGTTCATTATTTGGCCAAAACCAAAAAGTGTTACTTTGTGCCCCGCTCTCCCCTATCCATGATTTTATGTTCGGTTGCGTTTTGCTATTTTCATTGTGTCCTGTTCGTGGTTTTCTTCCTTGGTGGTTCAGAATTTACAGTTTTCTGTTTGCTGAAGGTTTTTCTGCTGTTTTTATCGTCCACTTTTGCCCTCGATCATCTTGATTTGCTGCATTTGTAATGTTCTGCAGAATGCGAGTATCGGGTTTTTTGGGATCAATAATGAACTGAGGGCTTGTCAGAGCGGATCTGGGTGGATCAGTGCCGCTTTCTGCGTGTGTGTGTGTGTGTGTGTGTGTGTGTGTGTGTGTGTGTGT
>CAIGQV010019951.1:27638568-27659839 GCA_903798115.1 Danio jaintianensis | reverse complement strand
GCTATTTTGCTGTTCCTGTGGTGTTTAAAGTGTTTAGTGTGCTATTTTGCTGTTCCTTTGGTGTTTATAGTGTTTAGTGTGCTATTTTGCTGTTCCTGTGGTGTTTATAGTGTTTAGTCTGCTATTTTGCTGTTCCTTTGGTGTTTAAAGTGTTTAGTCTGCTATTTTGCTGTTCCTTTGGTGTTTAAAGTGTTTAGTGTGCTATTTTGCTGTTCCTGTGGTGTTTATAGTGTTTAGTGTGCTATTTTGCTGTTCCTGTGATGTTTATAGTGTTTAGTGTGCTATTTTGCTGTTCCTGTGGCTGTTTTTTTTGTATGTGGCTGTCAAAAAGGATTCTGTGGAGTTCAGAGTGTTTTAAAGGTTGTTGCAATGTAGTTGCTATGGTTTTCGGATTGTATTACTAGTGGTTTCAATGTGGTTCAGAATGTTTTGAGTGCGTTGCTATGCAGTTTCTATGGTGATTTGGGTGGTTTTCTACCATGCTGCTTTGCAGTTGCTATGGTGTTCATATTGTTTTAGTGTCCTGCAATGTACAGTTGTGGCCAAAAGTTTTGAGAATGACATAAATATTAGAAATTGGAAAAGTTGCTGCTTAAGTTTTTATAATAGCAATTTGCATATACTTCAGAATGTTATGAAGAGTGATCAGATGAATTGCATAGTCCTTCTTTGCCATGAAAATTAACTTAATCCTGAAAAAAACTTTCCACTGCATTTCATTGCTGTCATTAAAGGACCTGCTGAGATCATTTCAGTAATCGTCTTATTAACTCAGGTGAGAATGTTGACGGGGACAAGGCTGGAGATCATTATGTCAGGCTGATTGGGTGAGAATGGCAAACTTGACATGTTAAAAGGCGGGTGATGCTTGAAATCATTGTTCTTCCATTGTTAACCATGGTGACCTGCAAAGAAACGCGTGCAGCCATCATTGCGTTGCATAAAAATGGCTTCACAGGCAAGGATATTGTGGCTACTAAGATTGCACCTAAATCAACAATTTATAGGATCATCAAGAACTTCAAGGAAAGAGGTTAAATTCTTGTTAAAAAGGCTTCAGGGCATCCAAGAAAGTCCAGCAAGCGCCAGGATCGTCTCCTAAAGAGGATTCAGCTGCGGGATCAGAGTGCCACCAGTGCAGAGCTTGCTCAGGAACGGCAGCAGGCAAGTGTGAGCACATCTGCACGCACAGTGAGGCGAAGACTTTTGGAAGATGGCCTGGTGTCAAGAAGGGCAGCAAAGAAGCCACTTCTCTCCCAAAAAACATCAGGGACAGATTGATCTTCTGCAAAAAGTATGCCGAATGGACTGCTGAGGACTGGGGCAAAGTCATATTCTCCGATGAAGCCCCTTTCCGATTGTTTGGGGCATCTGGAAAAAAGCTTGTCCGGAGAAGAAAAGGTGAGCGCTACCATCAGTCCTGTGTCATGCCAACAGTAAAGCATCCTGAGACCATTCATGTGTGGGGTTGCTTCTCATCCAAGGAAGTGGACTCACTCACAATTTTCCCCAAAAAAACAGCCATGATTAAAGAATGGTACCAAAACACCCTCCAACAGCAACTTCTTCCAACAATCCAACAACAGTTTGGTGAAGAACAATGCATTTTCCAGCACGATGGAGCACCGTGCCATAAGGCAAAAGTGATATCTAAGTGGCTCAGGGACCAAAACGTTGAAATTTTGGGTCCATGGCCTGGAAATTCCCCAGATCTTAATCCCATTGAGAACTTGTGGTCAATCCTCAAGAGGCGGGTGGACAAACAAAAACCCACTAATTCTGACAAACTCCAAGAAGTGATTATGAATGAATGGGTTGCTATCAGTCAGGATTTGGCCCAGAAGTTGATTAAGAGCATGCCCAGTCCAATTGCAGAGGTCCTGAAAAAGAAGGGTCAACACTGCAAATAATGACTCTTTGCATAAATGTCATGTAATTGTCGATAAAAGCCTTTGAAACCTATAAAGTGCTTGTGATTATATTTCAGTACATCACAGAAACAACTGAAACAAAGATCTAAAAGCAGTTTAGCAGCAAACTTTGTGAAAACTAATATTTGTGTCCTTCTCAAAACTTTTGGCCACGACTGTAGTTGCTATGGTGTTCGGGGTATTTCTAGTGGTTTCTATGGTGTTCATAATGTTTTCCTGCGTTGTTGTGCAGTTACTGCAGCAGTTAGAGTGTTTAAAGCAGTAAGTGTGTTGCTGTGTTGTATCTATGGTGTTCAGAGTGTCTTTTTCTTTGTTGAAATGTAGTTGCTAATGTGTACGGAGTGTTTTTAATGTATTGCTAGTGGTTTTAATATTGTTCAAAGAAGTCTTTGCTTAAAATGTGTGTTGCTATGGTGATTTGGGTGGTTTTTAGCATGTTGTTCTGCAGTTGCTATGGTGTTCAGAGTGTTTTTAAGTGTATTGCTAGTCGTTTTAATATGTTTAAGAGTGTTTTTAGCGTGTTGCTATGTAGTTACTGCAGCAGTAAGAGTGTTTAGAGCAGTAAGGGTGGTGCTGTGTAGTATCTATGATGTTCAGAGTGTGTTTTTGTTTGGTACTGTGCAGTTTCTAGAGTGTTCAGAGTGATCTATGTTTTGTGTATTGTCCTCAAGCCTCTGCATTCTTCTGTTCTCTCTATATGTCTCTTGTTTCTTCCACAGTGTGAGTCTGTGATATATTTCGACCTTTTTTATGGGAGAAAACACTGTTGGATCAGTTAAAGTAACAGCACACTCTTTTCAACGACACTGATTTGTGTATAGAGGACAGGTTGTGTTTTATGACTGTGTGGGACAGAAACAGTGTGACTGGTGTTGTAGGATGTCATTGTGAGCGTGTGTGTATGTGTGTGTGTCCTCTGTTCTTCGTCCTCAGGCTGAATGATTCAGCAGCTTCACACTAGAATGACCACAGATCTTGCGCTGAACTGAACACACATTAGCGTTTGACCGTGTTTGAATAACTCTGGGTCAGAGGACATGACTGAGAGTCTTGCTGTGTTCAAAGAACATACTCTTTAACTCATGTTTAGACATTGTCAATACCAAATCGATGGATCTCCCACACAGTGCACAGGGTTGCAGATTAACTCCTGCAGTCTTTCGGTCTTTCTGTTTTGTTTTATAAATATAGTGTTAAAAAAATATACTAATACTTTGCACTGTAGCCACTGGAACTTGAAAACATTTAGATATGGTCTTATAGCCCTTTCCTGACTTGTGAGCAGCCACAATGCGCAGCAGCAGGTCCTCATTGAGCTCCTGTTTTAGCCATGACTGTCCACAAACCAACCGCATTTGTGTTTATAGTGTTTTAATGTGTTGTTATGCAGTTGCTATTGTGTTTACAATGTTTTAGTGTGTTGCTATGCAATTGTCATGGTGTTCAGAGTGTTTTTGTGTGTTGCTTGGTGCGGTTTCTGTGATTGTTGTGTGTTTTTTAGCATGTTGCTATGTCTGTGGCTATGTGGTTTATGTGGTGTTCAGACTGTTTTTCTGCTCTAAGTCAGAATTTGCCTGGGGTAGGAATAATTTTGGGCATAAATGAATACACCCCTCACAGATCTCTCTTTTAAATGAATATCTACAGGATGCTTTACAATAATATATTTGTGCATATACACTGATAAAAAATATTCATTGGATTTACAATTTTTTTGTAAGGTAAGTGGTTGCAAACTATTTATATGGGCTGAAGTCAGTATAGCCAAAACGGGAACTAATCTAACAAAAAACTTAAGATAACGGTTGAAAACTTAGCACACCCAAATTAATATGTTGGTGAAAAACATTAAAATAAAATGTAAACAATAAAAGAAAAATCAAGAAAAAGTCTTGCTGCCTTATTTTTTAGGTGAATCAAATGAACTTTTCTAGTCATCTGAACTTACGTCAATCAAACTGACTAAACCTAATCGTTAAACTTTGTATAACTTTAAAAAAATGTGTAATTGAAACCTGATTAACTTATTAAAATCAAAAAAACATCCGTCAGTAGCATAAATGAGTTTATGTGAGATTATATGAGCATTTGCAAGTGAGCTACAGCTGTCTAAAATTCACAATCTGATTCCAGCATTTGACTGCGGTAAGTGTAAAGCTAAGAAGTTCTCCATCAGAAAGAGTCTGAAACACTGAGCATCAGAGCGAACGAGACGCGCAGCTTCAAAAGAGCAGCAGTGACATTGAGCCGCACTCGTGGATATAAAGCATAATGTTCATGAATATGGATGCTGCTGCGCTGCGATTGGTCGAGCTGTGCTTGAATGAAAACCTCTGACAGATCCGCTTCATGTGTTATTAAAGATCAGCAGAAAGCCAGATTCATAACTCAACACACATTTAAGACGTGACCAACATTAGAAATAGAGCAGTGGGTTTCCATCACTGTTGACTTAATGTGGGTGGAACATATTGTTTGCATTTCCTCAGTGTTTTTGTCTTGTTGTACAGTATGAAACTAACCCAGGCTCATTGGAAATACGTGTCTCAGCCTGCATTTTTTTGTTGAATCTAAAATATATTGCATTTTCATGAAGTAACAGAGATTAAGCACAAAAACAGCCCCAGACATCACACTACCACCACCACATTTTACTGCTGGTATGGTGTTCTTCTTCTGAAATGCAGTGTTACTTTTACGACACACATGATGGGACACACACTTTCCAAAATAGTTCAACTTTTGTCTCATCAGTCCACAAAGTATTTTCCCAAAAGTTTTGGGGATCATCAATGTTTTCTGGTAAAACTGAGGCAAGCCGGTTCGGCGGCTAGCTCTCTGCAACTCCCACATGGTCGCCCACTCAAGCTAAACAGACCTGCGCCCGGTCAGTACCTGGATGGGAGACCACATGGGAAAGCTAGGTTGCTGCCGGATTTGGTGTTAGTGAGACCAGCAGGGGGCGCTCAACGTGCGGTCTGTGTGTGTCCTAATGCCCCACTATAGTGAGGGGGACACTATACTGCTCAGTGGGCGCCGTCTTTCGGATGAGACGTTAAACCGAGGTCCTGACTCTCTGTGGTCGTTAAAAATCCCAGGATGTCCTTCGAAAAAGAGTAGGGGTTTAACCCCGGCATCCTGGCCAAATTTGCCCACTGACCTCTGTCCATCATAGCCTCCTAACCAACCCCCTATCTCAATATCATAATTGGCTTCATCACTCTGTCTCCTCTCCACCAATCAGCTGGTGTGTGGTGTGCGGTCTGGTGCAATATGGCTGCTGTCGCGTCATCCAGGTGGATGCTGCACACTGGTGGTGGATGAGGAGATTCCCCCCAATGTGTAAAGCGCTTTGAGTGTCCAGAAAAGCGCTATATAAATGTAAGGAATTATTATTATTATAAGCCTTTATGGTATTTTTGCTCAGCAGTGGTTTTTGTCTTTGAACTCTGTCTTTGAACTTATGAGGGAGTCATGAACACTCTTAACTGAGGCAAGTGAGGCCTGCAGTTCTTTGAATGTTGTTGTGAGTCTTTTGTGACCTCTTGGATGAGTTGTCACTGCCCTCTTAGTGCAATTTTGGTCAACCGGCCACTTCTGGGAAGGTTCTCCACTGTTCCATGTTTTTGCCATTTGTAGATAATGGCTCTCACAGTGATTCACTGCAGTCTCAAAGCTTTAGAAAGAGCTTTATAACCTTTTCCAGACTAGTAGATGTCTGGTAGATCTAGACTGGTAGTTTTTGAATTGGATCTCAGCATGATGTCTAGCTTTTTGAGGATCTTTTGGTCTACTTCACTTTGTCAGACAGGTGCCATTTAAACTAACTAAACTGCATGATGTGTTTGCTTGTGTTATCTTTGACTAATATTTATATTAGTTTGATGATCTGAAACATTAAAGTATGACATGCACAAAAATAGGAAATCAGTAAGGGGGCACACACTTTTTCACGCCACTCCCAACTGCTCATTTATTGCAAACCATTGCATATATCATGATGTGCACATTTGTAGTATTTTGATATATTCAATATATTGCGCAGCCCTAATGTATGGTGTGATTGGAGGAGATTAGAGTCACATGGACTGAGTGTCTGGTCACTCTGGATATTTAATGCTGCTTTAATTAATACTATATGATGGTTGCCATGTTTTCGGCTCCTTTGCTTTTCTCAATATGGTGTGTTTGTGTGTGTTTGGCTGTGAATGTGGTCATTTTTCTGAGAGCTCACAGTGATTGTTAGTTTATTAATTTCTTTGGATCTTGTCATGATGCCTAGATTTTTGAGGATCTTTTGGTCTACTTCACTTTGTCAGGCAGGTCCTATTTAAGTGATTTAATAGTAGTCAGGCCTGGGTGTGGCTAGAGAAACTGAACTCAGGTGTGATAAACCAGAATTATGGTTTCATAGAGGGGTGCAAACACTTTTTCACACAGGGCTATGTAGTTTTGTATTTTGTTTTTCCCTAATAATAAAAACCATAATTTAAAAAACTGCATGATGGGTTTACTTGTGTTATATTTGACTAATATTTAAATGTGTTTGATGATCAGAAATATTAAAATGTGACAAACATGAAAAAAAAAAAAAGAAATCAGTAAGGGGGCAAATACTTTTTCATGCCACAGGATATTAAAACTTTACTCATATTACTTGTATTAAATTTTTAATATACTGCAAACCATTGCATATATCATGATCTGCACATTTGCAGTATTTTAATATATTTAATATATTTAATATATTACGCAGCCATAACGAGCCCTGCGATTGGAGGAGATTAGAGTCACATGGGCTGAGTGTCCAGTCACTCAGGGTATTTAATGCTGCTTTAATTAATACTATATGATGGTTGCACTGTTTTTGGCTCCTTTGTTTTTTTCAATATGGTGTGTTTGTGTGTGTTTGACTGTGAGCGTGGTCATTTTTCTGAGAGCTCACAGCGCTGTGGTTCATTCAGCTCGGCTCGGCTCGGCTCTGCTCTGCTCTGTGTGTGTGCGGAGATTGAGGTCAGGCTGGTTTTCCCACTGAGAAACAGCGGCGGGTGTTTACCGGCTGCTAGTAATGTTCAGACGCAGCTGTCCACTTCAGAAAGCAGCATGAACACTTCCTGTTCCTGTAACGCTGATCTTTTTACATCTGATTGGACAAGAGAAGGGGTTTTAATCTTTGCAATATTGTCACAGAAGCACTTTAGTTTAGGGACCAATTCTCATGAACTACTTGCAGAATATTACTAGAATATTGTTTATTAATACTGATCATCGCCTTAGTTTACATGATCATATTTCAGGTGACTTATACCCCTAAATTAAACAATACTTTATAAAGTGAATATTTAGATAACAGACAGTTAATTAGTTAACTATTATTTAGTTACCAAATATTTACTCTCCCTCTAATGGTTCTAAATCTTTGAGTTGTTTTTTTTATTCTGTTGAACATTGAAGAAGACATTTTAAAGAATTTTCTGAAAACCTGTAACTAGTAAACCTGTAAACCTGTGACTGTAAACCTGTGACTATAAACCTGTGACTAGGCAAAACTATTTTTGTCAAATTTTGATGGATGGATGGATGGAAGTGTGGGTGGGTGGATGGATGGACAAATAGATGAAAGGATGGATGGACACATGGATGAATGGACAGATGGATGAATGGACGGATGGACAGATGGATGGATGGATGGATGAATGGACGAACGGACGGACAGACGGATGGATAGATGAATGGATGGATGGATGAATGAATGAACGGATGGACGGACGGATGGATGGATGGATGGATGGACGGATGGATGGACGGATGCAATGATGGATGGACGGACAGATGAATGGATGGGTGGATGAATGGATGAATGGCTGGACGGATGGATGGACGGACAGAGAGACAAATGGATGGATGGACGCAAGGATGGATGGATGGATGGACAGCTAGATGGATGGATGGATTGAAGGATGGATGGATGGACAGACGTAAGGATGGATAGATAGATGAATGGATGGATGGATGGATGGATGGACGGACGGACGGACGGACGGACGGACGGACGGAGAGACAAATGGATGGATGGACACAAGGATGGATGGATGGATGGATGAATGAACAGCTAGATGGATGGATGATGCATGGATGGATGGACGGACGGATGGATGGATGGATGGATGGACTGACCGATGGATGGATGGACAAATGGATGGATGGATGGATGGACGGATGGACAGACAGACAGACAGATAGATGGATAGATGGTTGGATAGATTTTTGCACACAATGCAGTGTTAATACTCCAACTTCACATTGCATTAATTAGGTTGTTCTTCGGTGTCTTCTTTGTGCCACGCTCGTTATTTTCATATTTATTTCATTCATTCATTCATTTTCTTTTCGGCTTAGTCCCTTTATTAATCTGGGGTCGCCACAGCGGGATGAACCGCCAACTCATCCAGCACATGTTCCACGCAGCGGATGCCCTTCCAGCTGCAACCCATGACTGGGAAACATTCATACACACTCATACATTACGGACAATTTAGCTTACCCAATTCACCTATAGCGCATGTCTTTGGACTTGTGAGGGAAACCGGAGCACCCGGAGGAAACCCACGCGAACACGGGGAGAACATGCAAACTCCACACAGAACTGCCAACTGACCCAGCCGAGGCTCGAACC
Organism: Danio jaintianensis; assembly: GCA_903798115.1. Taxonomy (NCBI): domain Eukaryota; kingdom Metazoa; phylum Chordata; class Actinopteri; order Cypriniformes; family Danionidae; genus Danio; species Danio jaintianensis. Next base: position 27,651,232 of record CAIGQV010019951.1, on the reverse strand, counting down.
AGCGACCTTCTTGCTGTGTGGCGATTGTGCTACCCACTGCACCACCGCGTCGCCCACATATTTATTTCACATTATTTATATAAGTTAATATAGAGCAGATCTGTGTTCTGATGTACAAATGTGGTGTGTCTACTGCCCTCTTGTCACATTGATTTACACTGAGCTTTGTGTGGATGAAGAGGCGGAGCTCAATGATACTGCATTCTGACACTGACATCAAATGCTCTCTACTATCTGACATGCCCCGCCCCCTTCAAGACGCTTTTTATTTGCTTTTCATTTGATGCGCTTGAGCTCAACCACTCTCACTGGCAGAGCTGTGATAAAAACAAAACACTATTGGCTGTTTTTTTAAAAGGGGAGGAGCTCATATATGCCCCGCCCCCTCTTCATGTTTCAGTTGAAATTACGTCAAACATCAAATAAAAATTTACATTTCAAAGCACTTCACGAGACCTTTAATAACATAATGGCAACACCAGCAACATGTTTTTGTTAGCTGTTATAGTATTGTTGACAGGGTGAATTAGCTGATTTTGACAAATGCGTTCATGTAAATAATAAATAAATGCATGTCTGCTGTGAGAGCGGCTGGAGTGTGTTTGTATATGTTTGCATACATTTGTGTGTTGCTCGATGTGTGTGTGAACCCAGCTGTCTCGGGTAAGACAAAGCGCTGGTAAACCTGGCGCCCTGCCCGGCCTCATGAATAATTCATCACATGCTAAAGAGCTCTTTTAATCTTGATTTTCATTGTGACTCTTCTCACTGCGTCATGCGCACATATCATGTCTGTCTGTCTGCGTTTGCATTAAAAACATCCTCATACACGTGTCTGCGCTGCGGATTGAATTCGTATGAGCCTTCGTTTAGTCCCATCACACTTTTTAAACACCGTCTGTGGCTGAAACTCACACTCATCCATCATTTGGTGGGCTACGCTCATGCTGTTGTCCTCTTAAAAAGGGACCTAATATGCAAAAATCACTTTTATAATGGTTTAAACACAGTTGTGTGGTAACAGTGTGTGAATATAACCAGCCTCTAATGGTAAAAATGTATTAATTGTATTTGTTATAATCACACTTGATAAAAACAGTCTGCAGAAACACTTTGATTGACATTCTCCCTGTCTCCTTGTACGTGTCATCAGAGAGGGAAAGCCCCGCCCATTAGTGACCATTTCTTGCTCATTAGCATAAACAGCCCTGAGTGAGAAGCAGCTGTCTGTTAGAGTTTTTATTTTGAGCACAATCTCATTTGAATTTAAAGCGACAGTCACCGAAACGGCTCATTTTGGATCGAAGCCTAATAGAGACCGTTTTAATGAGTTATAAAACATTATTTGTGTGGTATTAACCTCACACACACACTCTAGGGACATCAGAGACTTATTTTATGTCTTGTAAAAGGGGCATAATAGGGCCCCTTTAAATCTTTTATTTGCCTGCCGGTCACACTTGGATTCCAGTTTAATTTATTACGTATTACGCATTATTTATAATGAGCAGTTTGAGTTTCTGTTGCTCCATCAGTAAATGACGTAAACAGGCCAGTCTCCCTCTGGCACAGTTAAACACCCTCAAGGATGCTTTTAAATATTACTAGATCCCTAATAATTAATGGTATATTGTTAAATAAGGGATAATGTACACCTAGCATCTCATTGTCGCAGAATAAAGCCTGACAGGTTTCTCAGCAGCTGTTGTATAGGATTGCGGGACTTTATTGTGTGAAAACAACCAGCTAGATGTACACTATGCAGCTTATTAGACGGCTACTGTCACAAAACTAAACAATTAAACACAAAACATTGATCTGCGCTGCAATAATTTTGTAACTTTTTAAAGAAATATGAAGCTTGCAGAAAGAAAAAGTGGCTGGATGCAGCTTATACTAAGCTACTATTATTATTGTTGTTGTTGTTTTTGTTCAGTCACGAATATATACAGACTACAAAACATCTTGTGGTTTAATTGTAGTACCTGGATGAGCCTGTGTTATTGGTTTCAGATGCTGTTATCTGATAATAACCTACCTTGGAAAGTCATAAATGACCAATCAGAATCAAGTTTTCCAGAGAGTCACGTAATAACCTTGTAAAGAATGGTATTTTTAACTACAGCGGTTCGAACTGTAGTTTTGCCAAATGACTTAAAAGTTTATCAGTGTGATGGTGAAAACTGCACTTTTCTAGTCAAACCATCCTTCTGCAATCTTATACCAAAAACGGAAATAAGGGCAGTTATAATAGCTAAAATGTGGGAGAGCGTTGCTATTATGTGATTGTATTGTATTGCAATATGGAACAATTAAGTGTTGATGTTAAATCAAAAGTAATTCACAAATACTTGAAAATGAATTGATTTAATGACAATAATTCTCTATGGTTACAACTCAATTAGTTACAAAATAACTGTATAAAATGATAAAACATGAAATGATAAAAAACATATGACATAAATTGTACCCAGCTTAAATGTAAAATAAAGTTACCTGAGAAAGGCAGAGACAGGGGGAAGGAGAGAGAGACAAAGAGAGTAGGCCCCGAAGATAGCCTGATAGCAGTAGAGTCAGAGAAGATAACCTTCAGAGCAAGAGAGGAGCAGAGCAGGAAAAAGATCAGAGCCGGAAAAGAGCCAGAGCAAAGTTTACCACCTCTTTTGTCTCTTTCTTGACCATGTGACCAAAGCCCAAATGCTGAGACATACAAACTGACCAATCAACATGTGATCGTAAAACCCCCAAAGTCCACACACCAGGCCCTGATCTAATCAGTATTTGCCTTTGGAGTCAGTATGGACCTTCTTGGTCAAAAAGACATGTTTTGCCATATAAACACATGCATATGATAATTTTCATTCTTACAACCTAAATTATAGTTAAGCATTATACAATCATGGTCAAAATGATTGCCACCCTCAGTAAATATGAGCAAAGGAAGCTGGGAAAAATAGATTTGTGTTTATCCTTTTTATCCTTCATAAAGAATGCAATAATCTAACATTTCATTGAAATAAAACAAATAAAAATGGGTGAGAAAATGTCAAAAACATTGAATCTCAAATGTATGAATAGAAATACAATCCACATAGAGTATATACAGCTGGGAAAAAAGTATTAAACACGTCATGTTTTATGCTGGGAATAATGTTTCTAGAGGAGCTGTTGACATGGAATTGAAGCAGATTTTGGTGAAAACCCAAACAATACAAACATAAAAATAAAACAAAACAATAAAAGCTGAAAAATGAGTTGTGTGTAATAAGAATGAAATGACAAGGAGAAAGTGCTGAACTACTGAATTGTATTAATTACTTTATATTAAAGGCTTTTTTTTGGTGATGGCAGCTTAAAGACGCCTCTCATATGGAGAATGAAGTCACATGCATTGCTCAGGTGTGAGTTTCTCACAGACTTCAACAGAGGGTAAAAATCTTAATGGTTCTGTGGGTCTCGTCTATCCTTTAACTTTTTTTTTTTACGTATCTTCTATTGGATTCAGGTCAGGCGATTGGCTGGGCCATTCTACAGCTTGATTTTTTTTCTCTGAAAGCATCTGATAGGTTCCTTGGCTGTGTTTTGGATCATTGTCTTGCTGAAATGTCCACCCTGGTTTCATCTTCATCCTCCTGCTAATGTAGATGTTGGACTGAAGCAGCTGATATTCATTTACACTGAGGAAGGGCAGAGGGTTGCTGAAGAACTACTGAGAGATTTCAGCTGCTGTCTGGGCTTTCCCTGCCTTTCTACACCTCCCTTTCTTCATGTGTTCAACACTTTTTTCCTGCGTCATTTCATTTTATTACACAGAACTTCATTTGTAAACTAATTACATTTGTTTTCTTTGCATTTCTTTGTTTAAAAAGTAAAGTTAAACTAAAAGTAAGTTTAAAAAGTAAACGTTTACTTTACACACACACATACATTTTTTTTTACTTATTTGTTTTGCTCATTTAACTTTTTCTGGTTTAAAATGACCCAAAATATATTTTTTATTAAGTAATTCAATGTTCTCTGTCAAAACAACAGAACATAAAATAATAGCTAAGGAAACAATGTGTTTAAAACAGTGTATGTATTTTATTTGTATAATACATACAGGGACATTCATTCATTCATTCATTTTCTTTTCGGCTTAGTCCCTTTATTAATCCGGGGTCGCCACAGCGGAATGAACCGCCAACTTATCCAGCAGATGTTTTACGCAGCGGATGCCCTTCCAGCTGCAACCCATTACTGGGAAACATCCACACACACTCATTCACACACATACACTACGGACAATTTAGCCTACCCAATTCACCTATACCACATGTTTTTGGACTTGTGGGGGAAACCGGAGCACCCGGAGGAAACCCACGCGAACACGGGGAGAACATGCAAACTCCACACAGAAACGCCAACTGACCCAGCCGAGGCTCGAACCAGCGACCTTCTTGCTGTGAGGCAAACGTGCTACCCACTGCGCCACCGTGACGCCCCCATACAGGGACATTTTAATTTAAAAACATACAGGGAAACAGTGTATGTATTTTATTTGTTGTAAAAATAGTGTGTGTGTACTTCTGCATGTATACATAATTTATACATTTTCATTCATTCATTTTCTTTTCGGCTTAGTCCCTTTATTAATCTGGGGTCGCCACAGCGGAATGAACCATTCCAGAATGAATTTAGCCTACCCAATTCACCTGTACCGCATGTCTTTTGACTTGTGGGGGAAACCGGAGCACCCGGAGGAAACCCACGCAAACACGGGGAGAACATGCAAACTCCACACAGAAACGCCAACTGACCCAGCCGAGGCTCGAACCAGCGACCTTCTTGCTGTGAGGCGAATGTGCTACTCACTGCACCACCGTGCAGCCATTTATACATTTATACAACAAAATTAAATCATCAGTCAATGATCCTGAAGCAGCGGCAAGATAAAATATGATTACATGTATAAAAACAAAAGTCATATGTAACATTATAAGGTATCGTCAGAGAAAAAAGATTGAAGCATGAAGTATTAATGCTGCTGCCCCTTTAAGTGTAAGCGTGCCTTTATACCACACTTATAGAATTACATTCAGTCCGACTCATATATTAATAATTTTTATGAATGTAGCAAACATTATTTATGTCACTGGAGTGGAACCACATCAGACTTTGTCCCTCGGCTCTTTTTCTCTCTCTCTGCATTACTGGTGCTCAGCTGTTTAATTACCCACAATGCATTGTGTTGCGTGAGGCTGGAGGAGCTTTCAAGACATTTGTTTTTCTTCTGCAGCAGAAAACTGGAGTCAGATCAGTGGTTTTCTCCAGTGACCTGCACAACAATCTGACAGTAACATCTCTCAAATATTGATGACGCTTCTGTCCGGCGGGATATTAATCGCACGTCTTTTTCAATATAAATTGAACGTAATCCTTCTCAGATTGTGCATTTTTTCCAAAGATTTCCGTTAATCAGACGATTCTCAGGGGTTTTTCCTCCAGATGTGTTGTGATCTAAACTCTCACAAGCTCCTGTTGTTTTATGTCTCATTAATTTCTCATATATGAAGAGCTCTTTTTTTTTTTTTGCTTATAAGACTGTTGACGGCCAGTTTGGTTTGTTAAAAATACAGTGGGGGAAATAAGTATTGAACATGTCAATTTTTTTTTCCTGGGAATCATATTTCTAAAGGAGCTGTTGACACAGAATTGAACAAGATTTTGGTAAAAACCCAAACAATACCAACATAAAAATAAAACAAAGCAAAAAAAATCTAATCTAATAATTAATGGTATATTGTTAAATAAGGGATAATGTACATTTGGCATCTAGTTATCACAGACTAAAGCCCGGCAGGTTTCTCAGCAGACGTTGTATGAGATTGCAGGAATCTACTGTACGAAGACAACCTACTGTAGCTAGATGTACATTATGCAGCTTAATACATGAATACTCACTATTTCATCTCACTATTTTATTTATTTATTTATTTTATTTTATTTTATTATTATTATTATTATTATTATTATTATTTTATTTTTTTTTCAATTTAATTTAATTTATTTATTTTTATTTAATTTAATTTTATTTTATTTTATTTTACTATTAATTTAATTTATTTTTTATTTATTTATTTCAATTTAATTTAATTTAATTTAATTAAAGTTTAATTTTTTTTCATTTCAATTTAATTTAATTTAATTTAATTTATTTTATTTTTTATTTATTTAAAAATGTATATTTTAATTTTATTTTATTTTACAATTAATTTAATTTAATTTATTTTTATTTATTTTAAAAAATATATTTTAATTTAATTGTATTTTATTTTACAATTAATTTAATTTAAAAAAAAAAAATTTTTTCAATTTAATAAAACATTATTATTATTATTTTTTAAATATATATTTTAATTAAATTTTATTTTATTTTCATTCATTCATTCATTCATTCATTTTCTTTTTGGCTTAGTCCCTTTATTAATCAGGGGTCGCCACAGCGGAATGAACCGCCAACTTATCCAGCATATGTTTTACGCAGCGGATGTCCTTCCAGCTGCAACCCATCACTGGGAAACACCCATACACACTCCTTCACACACATACACTACGGACAATTTAGCTTACCCAATTCAACTGTACTGCACGTCTTTGGACTTGTGGGGGAAACCGGAGCACCTGGAGGAAACCCACGCCAACACGGGGAGAACATGCAAACTTCACACAGAAATGCCAACTGACCAGCTGAGGCTCGAACCAGCAACCTTCTTGCTGTGAGGCGATCGTGCTACCCACTGCGCCACCGTGACGCCACAAAACTAGACACAAAACATTGATCTGAGATGTAATTATTAAATTTCCAATTATTAATTGCCATACCATTGTTGATGTAATACAATAAAATACTTTGTAAAATGACCATATGATGTACAAAAGCGTACATGAAATACACATGTAACGTATGTAAAACTCAAATATAAAAATACATGTTTAAGATATTACTTCACTAATATAATGGTTGTTTAAAAAAATGTGTGTGTGTGTGCGTGCGTGCGTGTGTGTGTGTGTGTGTGTGTGTGTGTGTGCGTATATGTGTGTGTGATCTCAATCTGAGTCTGTGTTTCTGATGTGCATCTGGACACTCTTCTCATGATCCTCTCTGTGATTTGGCTTTGGCCATGGAGTGATTTCTGCCATCACACACAATCAAGCAGATGTTTTGCACATCATGTCTAACATCTGGTTATTAGTGGCCATGCTTTGTTTGATTACTGCTGTTAGATGGTGCACAAAACACATCACACAAATGTCTTCACAGTATTTACAGATCAGTTTCTTACAGTTTTACACTTTTTCATTTTTTCCACAGGATACTTCAATGTTTTGTTTTATTGCATTTTAGTAATGAAGGAAAAGATATACTGTGCAACCAACATGGCATCCACAATAAACATCTTATTTTAAAGAAAATATTTATTTATTTATGTATTTATTTATTTATTTATTTATTTATTTATTTATTTATTTATTTATTCATTTTTATTTATTTGTTTATTTTTTTAATTGTTCATTCTTCATCTATTTTGTTTATTTATTTATTTATTTATTTAATTGATCAGCTGTAGTTTAAAATTAAGCTGGGTTTTTCCTCCTCTAAGGGCTTATTATGCGGTCTCTGTCACCATTTTGTGGATCTCCGAAATTATGAATATTTAAAATAGGCACTATCCTTATAAATAAACTGCATAGTTGCAATCTAAACAACTACATTCTCGCCTAAAAAAGCCTCAAAAGTACATTATGGTACACAACAGCAGCAATATTTGTCAAACTGTATAGTGAGTTTCTTGATCTGCTGTCACTCTGTGGGCGGAGTAATACACAAGGGTGAAGAGGCTGTACGAGCGCTGTTATTGCAGAATATCGCATGGCAATCAGATTCGAGAACCAGACAGAATTTTTGTATATATATATATATATATATATAAGTCAGAATTATTAGCCCTCCGGTATATTTTTTCCCCAATTTCTGTTTAAAGGAGAGAAGATTTTTTCAACACATTTCTAAACATAATAGTTTTAATAACTCATTTCTAATAACTGATTTCTTTTATCTTTGCCATGATGACAGCACAGAATATTTGACTAGATGTTTTTCAAGACACTAGTATTCAGCTTAAAGTGACGTTTAAAGGCTTAACTAGGTTTTTAAGTCAGTGGTTTGTTCTGTAGACAATCGCTAACAAATATTGCTTAAGAGGGCTAATAATATTGACCTTAAAATGGTTTTTAAAAAATTAAAAACTGCTTTTATTCTAGCCAAAATAAAACAAATAAGACTTTCTGCAGTAGAAAAAATATGATAGGAAATACTGTGAAAAATTCCTTGCTCTGTTAAACATCATTTGGGAAATATTGGAAAAAGAAAATAAATTCATAGGAGGGCGAATCATTTTGACTTCAACTATATATATATTTTATATATATTTTATACAATTTATATTGTGATTTTTGCAAATTCCACACTACCAACAGAGTATTGCTGTATTGTGCACAGAAGGTGAAGTGTGTGTGTGTTTAGTGGTGTGCAAGGACGCGTCTGCATGATTTGAGCCGGATGCTGTTTGTCAGTGAAACTCTTGTGAATTTTTCTCTGCTCTCCTCGGCTGATGAAACCTGATGTAAGGTGAAGTGAAACGTGCTGCACACCTGCTCAGTCCTGCAGAAACACAAAACCAGGCCAAACGCTGAAGAAACACACACTGATTCAGGCCTTTGTGGGTTAAATACGCATCTCCTGCTCATGTGGGACTCATTAACATCACCGTTAAAACCGTTTATGTGGAGGCAACATATCACTCCCAAATCACAAGACAAGTTAATGTGTTGAGGAAATAAAGCCTCTTTTCAGCACTGTTATTAAGATGCTTTTGATGTATTGTGATGTTATTTTTGTCTGCATCTGGACATATACAGTTGAAGTCAGAATTATTAACCCTCTTGGATTATTAGCCCCCCTGTATATATTTTCCCCCCAATTTCTGTGTAACGGAGAGAAGATTATTTTTCAACACATTTCTAAACATAATAGTTTTAATAACTTATTTCTAATAACTGATTTCTTTTATCTTTGCCATGATGACAGCACATAATATTTGACTGGATATTAATTAGGCAAGTCATTGTATAACAGTGGTTTGTTCTGGAGACAATCCAAAACAAATATTGCTTAAGGGGGCTAATAATATTGGCCCTAAAATGATTTTAAAATAAAAATAAAAACTGCTTTTATTCTAGCCGAAATAAAACAAATAAGACTTTCCCCAGAAGAAAAAATAATATAGGAAATACTGTGAAAAATTCCTGAATCTGTTAAACATCATTTGCAAAATATTTAAAAGAGAAAAAAAAAAAATCACAGGAATGCTAATAATTGACTTCAACTGTATATACTTATGTTCCACATATATATATATATACTTTTGTTCCACAGTAACATTAGTTAAATAATTAATTTTGTAATTTTGAATATAAATAGCAGTTAATATAATAATAAAATGTAGTTAATAATTAGCGGTATTTTATGAACATATTATGGTAACTGTAATACATTTACCATGTGTAAATCAAACTTGCTGATTAATTTAAAGAAATTAATTGTTTTGCTTATATTCTTTTATTATATTATATTATATTATATTATATTATATTATATTATATTATATTATATTATATTTATATTATATTATATTATATTATATTATATTATATTATATTATAAGTCATTAGTATTAAATATAAATAATTCAAATAAAATATATCTACAGTATAATATAATAAATATGCACAGCACACATACACTCACCGGCCACTTCATTAGGTACACCTGTCCAACTGCTCGTTAACGCAAATTTCTAATCAGCCAATGTCGTAGTTACTGACCTTCTCATCAATTAGACACTATCAGACTGGAGGTTTTGGATACCAGAAAATAGACTTTATTAACATAATAAAGCCGAGATGTCTGAAAACAGCCCTTCAGGACAACCTGATGTCTCCCCTAGACAATCTAAAGTGTTTTGTCTCCATCATCCTGCTTTTATACAGATTTTCGTCATACACCTCTGTGTTCCTGTGACCATCTTAGGAAGTCTTTACTGAAAGGTAATGTATATGTTTAGGTGGTCATGTTATTCTTGGCTCTCAGGCATCTGGCTAAGGTTAAGGCTTACATTCCAGTGTTCCCTTTGCTAAATTCTAGTATGGTTATAATGGTTTACATACATTGTTATGATGGTACATTAACTTAATAATATGTCACTCACTCTCCTGAATACTTCTGACTCATATACAGTTTCATATGAGTATTTAACATATATAATCAGTGCTTTGCATATTTAGTTATTCTACATAATCAGTTATTCTCTAGCTTCTCATAGTTGCTCCTGCTCTTCTACAGGCTGCTCATCTTACACAAACCCTGTTTTAGCCTGGCTCATGCCTGGCTCATGTTCACTGCATACCTTAGAGAATAATACCAACTGCTCTAAAACACTTTGAGAATAAAGAATCTTCGTCACCAATCACATGGCAGCAACTCAATGCATTTAGGCATGTAGACATGGTCAAGACGATCTGCTGCAGTTCAAACTGAGCATCAGAATGGGGAAGAAAGGGGATTTAAGTGACTTTGAACGTGGCATGGTTGTTGGTGCCAGACGGGCTGGTCTGAGTATTTCAGAAACTGCTGATCTACTGGGATTTTCACGCACAACCATCTCTAGGGTTTACAGAGAATGGTCCGAAAAAGAGAAAATATCCAGTGAGCGGCAGTTCTGTGGGCGCAAATGCCTTGTTGATGCATCTCTGAACGCACAACACGTCCAACCTTGAGGCGGATGGGCTACAGCAGCAGAAGACCACACCGGGTGCCACTCCTGTCAGCTAAGAACAGGAAACTGAGGCTACAATTCACACAGGCTCACCAAAATTGGACAATAGAAGATTTCTGCTGCCACACTCGGATGGTAGGGTCAGAATTTGACGTCAACAACATGAAAGCATGAATCCATCCTGCCTTGTATCAATGGTTCAGGCTGGTGGTGGTGGTGTAATGGTGTGGGGGGTATTTTTTGGCACACTTTGGGCCCATTAGTACCAACTGAGCATCGTGTCAACTCCACAGCCTACCTGAGCATTGCTGCTGACCTTGTCCATCCCTTTATGACCACAGTGTACCCATCTTCTGATGGCTACTTCTAGCAGGATAACGCGCCATGTCATAAAGAGCGAATCATCTCAGACTGGTTTGTACTCAAATGGCCTCAACAGTCACCAGATCTCAATCCAATAGAGCACCTTTGGGATGTGGTGGAACGGGAGATTCGCATCATGGATGTGCAGCCGACAAATCTGCAGCAACTGCGTGATGCTATCATGTCAATATGGACCAAAATCTCTGAGGAATATTTCCAATATCTTGTTGAATCTATGCCACGAAGGATTAAGGCAGTTCTGAAGGCAAAAGCGGGTCCAACCCGGTACTAGTAAGGTGTAATTATTATTATTATTATTATTATTATTTATTATGCTTACCCTTTCTAAATATTTAGATAATTAAACATTTAGGCTATATACCATTGCTTTTTTTTTACAAAACGGTCCTAAGAATGATTTAATTTTATTTTGCGTTGCAGAAATGAGAAGATATCACAAATCACAAAATTATATCACAACGTCGCAAATGAGGCCCTCAATATTAGCATCATATTTTAGTCAAACTCACATTTATGTATTTGTATTAGCTGTTTTAAAGCGAAATAAATAAATGTCATGTTTCTGAAAGCGTTTTTAGTTCAAATATATGCTATTGAGTGCTTCATCTGTTCTTTCTGAAAAGGTTTTTTGTAGATTCTTATTAAGTGTGATGTTTGATCCTGGGATGAAGCACTGGTTGTTTTACCGCGGTATATCCTGAGGTCTGACCTGTGATGCATGAAGCACAGTACAGCACTGTGACTCAAACTCTTGTTGTTGTGCTGCAGAAAACCTCCTCAGAGTAATTTACTGTGTTTTATGTGCACCTGGCGCGCGTGGAGGTTTGCTCTGTTATTGCTGGGTTTTTCTTTTCCTTTTTTTGAGGAGGAGGAAATGGGCAGAGCAACAGGATTGTTTGCGCTCCTCCAAAATGAGCAAACGAACAGTTTTAAGTGCTTTTTTTTAAGGTTAACGAGATCCTCAGACCCGCACGCTTGACTGACAGCAGGACTGATTGCTTTTAAGAGTTTCTGTCCACCGGCAGCAGATCCACTCCTCAAAACATCTCAGGAACAACATGGCTGACGTTTCCTAAAGTGCTATTTTAAGCTATTTTAAGGGTTTCTGATTTTAATTTTGAGTTTACACCTATCTAAGGTCAAAAACATTTCCATTTTCATCACTGTAGCATCATATTAGTTTTCCTCATAGTGGATACAAGTTGATTCAAGGATCCTCTAAAGCTCGCCGTCCTGCTCTGATTGGTTAAATGGCTTAATGTGTTGTGATGGGTCAGATGACTCTACTTAGCTCTGATTGGTCAGATGGCTCAGTGTGTTGTCATTGGTCAGATGACTGTACTCTGATTGGTCAGAGGGCTCAGTGTGTTGTGATTGGTCAGATGGTTTAGTCTGTTGTGATT
>CAIGQV010019951.1:27610977-27638245 GCA_903798115.1 Danio jaintianensis | reverse complement strand
GATTGGTCAGATGGCCCATTCTGTTGTGATTGATCAGATGGCACAATGTATTGTAATTGGTCATTTGACTTTACTCTGCTGTGATTAGTCAGAGGGCAAATTCCGTTGTGATTGATCAGATGACTTTGATCTGCTGTGATTGGTCAGATGGCCCAGTCTGTTGTGTTTGGTCAGATCAGCTTGTTCTGCTCTGATTGGTCAAATAAGTCTTCTGTGCTCCCACTCTGCTTTGATTGGTCAGATGGCCTGATTTTTTTTGAATGGTCAGATCAGCCTACTCTGCACTGATTAGTCAGAAAAGCTACGCTCTGCTCCAACTCTGCTCTGATTGGTTAGATGACCCAGTTTAGTGCGATTGGTCAGATGACCCTACTCTGTACTGTATTATTGTACTGTATTGTACTATTATTGCTTAATCAGACTTAAAAAGTGTATAATTTAAATGCAAATGTATATTTGGTAGCGTTAGTGAACATGAAGCTGTACAACATATGCCATTTTTGACCAACGCTAACAGAGATTATTTCATGCCAGAGGTGTAATGTTGTACAATACACTTAAACACAAAATACATTTTCTAAACAGGTCTTTTTCTTTACTACACGTGTGCAGTTTTCTTTTTAAATGTGTAGTCAGATTTAGCTTTATTTTTAATTCATTAATATTGATTCTTAAATCCAAAGATTAATCTTTTAGTTGTTTGCCATGAGATTGTGTTTATAGAGATGGGTCAGAGCGGCCGATAGTCATCCACCAAGACTCATGAAATGTTTTTTTCTGTCATATTTTTAGCAGTAATTCTCTAAAGGGAATAAATGAAGAGAGTTTATCATGCTGCGAGGCCGTCAGCGCTCTCTCAGAGCAGCTTCATGTCTAATTTCATCCGCTTTAAAGCATCCAAAGCACCACGTCTACTGTCAAACTGACACAATTAGACAAAAATTGCCATCGATTTCCAAATTTATTGTCATTTTCTTTTCTTTTTTTATATTTAATTTTTTATTTCAAAATAAAATACTGTAACTTACAATATCTGAGAGTTTACAATACCATTAAAGAGGGAGAGAAAAATAATAATAATAATAATAATAATAAAATAAAATATAAATATTGAACAAAGACAGCAGGGTAAAGAACATAGTAAGAGTGGTCTTGCATGGTTACATACAATACTATATACACATACACGAATGCGTACATGCATACATCAGCACTGATTAATCTCGGAGTCCAAAAATTCTTTCCACTTGCTCCATAGAATAGCCCCTTTCTGTTTTTTTAGTTTTAGAGAGAAAGTAAAAGTTTCCATCTTCCATATATCTACCACAATAGCTTTCCAATCTTCTAAGGTGGGAGGGGTTAGCAGAAGCCATTTACGTGTAATAGCCTTCTTGGCAGAGGCCAGAAATATTCTCCATAAATACGTGTCTCTAACCTCATGCAACTCAAAAATTCCTAGGTATAGCACCGAAAATTTAAACTGCATCTCGATCTTCAATATGGCCTCCAATGTCTTGTGTATATCCTTTCAAAACAGGTGTAAAATTGGACATTCCCAGAATATATGATGATGATTAGCCAGTTCCGAGCCACAATGCCTCCAACACCCTGTTCTATTGTCATTTTCAACATGTTAACCGGATGCAGCTCTTTGAATTCAGCATTTGAGATACGCCGGTTCACAAAGTGCAAGAGTTTATTACAGTTCACAGCGCAGATGGATGATTTGATGAATTAGAGTTAATATATGGGGCGCAGGTGTACAATATTTGCCTAAAGAGATTATATTGTAACACTATAGATCATTTTGCTAATCTGGTCAGAGACTGAAATATGAAACAAGGTTCATTTCTGTCCAATTTAAGGCACAGGTCTCTTGCATGTATTTGGAAGTAGTGTTTTTTTTTTTTATTGAGCGTAGATTTGATTACCTAACTGGGCCAAAGAAGAGCAATTCCTCTCTCGGAGACAGAAATCAATGGCGGTGCTCCGCTGAGGAGGAATTGCTGCGTGCCGGTGAGTCGATTCAGATTCTGCCAAGCTTTTCCAGCAGAATTAATGCTACAAGACCTCGGGGTGATAGATCAGCGCTGTTCTTTACTCGCTGTCTTCAGTTCATCTCAACGTTTGTGTTTGGAGGAGCAAATGCTGAGATAAAACATGGATATGAGCAGTGCACAAAATAAACATAAAGCAATGAGTCTATGCTTGAGTTATCAACAGTAAAAATGAATGAACGAATGAATGAATGAGTGAGTGAGTGAATGAATTAGTGCATGAATAAATGAGTGAATGAATGAATGAGTGAATTAATAAATAAATGAGTGAATTAATGAATGAATGAGTTGAGTGAGTGAATGAACGCATGTGTGCATGAATGAATGAGTGCTTGAATAAATGAGTAAATTATTGAATGAGTAAATGAATGAATGAATGAGTGTATGTATAAATGAACAAATGAATAAATAAATGAGTGAATGAATGAATAAATGAGTGAATGAATGAATGAAACAGTTTGTTCAATAGAGACAGTTTCTTATTTTTGATGTTTGCTATTAAGTTAAAATGATGTCAAGTAATGAGTGAGAGAGGGAGTGAATGAATGAGTGAACGAATGAGTGCATGAATGAACAAATGAATGAACAAACGAACAAACAAATTAATTCATTTGTTCAATAAAGACAGTTACTTATTTCTGATGTTTGCCGTTAAGTCAAAATTATGTAAAATAATGAATGAATGAATGAATGAATGAGTTAGTTTGTTCATTAAAGACAGACACTTATTTCTGATGCTTGCCGTTAAGTCAAAATTATGTAAAATAATGAACAAACGAACGAATGAATGAATGAATGAATTAATTAATTTGTTCAATAAAAACAGTTTCTTATTTCTGATGTTTACCATTAAGTCAAAATTATGTAAAATAACAAATGAATGAATGAATGAATGAATGAATGAATGAATATAGTAAAACTGATATCAGTCATATGTTAATTAAATTTTTGTGGAAAATAATATTTTTGTTTATTCCTGACGTTTGCTATTAAGTTAAAATGATGTAAAATAATGAATGAATGAATGAATGAATGAATGAATATAGTTAAACTGATTTTAGTTTTAAAATCAAATGGATATTAAACGGATATTAATTACTTTTACAAATACAAAGAATTGGCAAGTGATACACTGAATTCAATATGGCATGTTTTGGCCTACATTGCTGTAATTCAACATATGTTTGGCTGCAGTTTCTAGATAAAATAGAGGCAGAATGACACCAAATTTTGTTTCTTTTCACAATTATGTAGTGTGCAATTTTCACATAAATATAGGCTGGTATTAAGGTAATCCAAAAAATAATTGTTTACTTACAATGTACTGTTTTATTTACAGCACAAACCTTTTCCAGTTTTTATTTACTTTGAAAAATCCGTTATTTAAGGTTTTATTTAACATTTTTATTTTATTTTATTATTTTTTATTTTATTTATTTTAATTTTATTAAATTTTATATTATTTTTTTTATTTTATTTAATTTAAATTTAATTTAGTTTTATTTTATTTTATTATTCTTTTTTTATTTTATTTAAATTTAAATTTAATTTAATTTTATTTTTGTATTTTAATTTTATTTTACTTTATTTTATATTATTCTTTTTTTATTTAATTTAATTTAATTTAATTTAATTTAATTTAATTTAATTTAATTTTATTTAATTTTATTTAATTTTATTTAATTTTATTTAATTTAATTTTATTTTATTTTATTTTATTTTATTTTATTTTACCTACTTCATTCCAGTTTTTGTGGTTGACATTTATTACACTGCCAAATATTTTTGGGGGGGCAAGTTTAAATAATATGTGAAATATCCAACCAGAGTTTTTGTTTTGTTTTTATGTGTTGTTTAGGAGCAAATAAATCTCATTACGATATAAGACAAGTGTGATAAACATATCTGAGACTTGAAATGTCAGGGTTATTTAGTGCTTTTTTTTTCTTAAGTATAACCAATACTATAACATCAAAATGTGTCTCATTTTAGAAGCATTGCACGCTTTTTATAACAATAAATAACACATTATGTTCTCTGCAATTGAATGCTTCCTGTTTTTTTTTGTTTTTTTTGTCTTTTTTATTTGCTGTTTTCCAGTCATCACTGAACACAATCCGTCACACTACTTTACTGTAATGTGCTCTTGTTGTGGGAAATTGTTCTCATTTCACAGTGAGATTAGATTTGTGCCGCAACAAACAGGCTTCTGTGTTACTCCGAGGCCGAGACTCCACCTCCTTTATTTATCATTTCCAGCGTCGCATTATATATTTATATAATGCATTCATGGCTAAAGGCAGGCGAATTACGATCACAGAGGGGAAGCTGATTATTATTGTGGTGCTATTTATGTTTTCTCTGCTGTTTGTCCATTGAGAAGATTCTGAGTTTGGAGGTGTTTTGTTCATGATGGACAGGGATATAGAGAGAGGAGGAAAGATTGATTTTTGTGAAAAAAAATTTTTTGTTTGTTTAATATATGTAGAATAAAGTGCATTACTTGAGATTTTTTCACTAAACTAACAGAAAAAAACTGCAATATTTGTACAGTACTCATATAAGAGTATAGTGTAGTATAAAGTTGAGAATAATTTGCATTTGCATTATTTGTAATCATTTTAGACCTAACAAACTAAGTTTTATTTCATTGGATTTAACAATTTTGAATTACCAGAAAGGCAAAAAACCTTTGATAAGCTTCTGACACATTTCACGATTGATTGATTTATTTTTTTGTACATAAAACTTGAAAAATTATATAGTTTGTACAATAAAGACAGTTTCTTATTTGCATAAACTAATTCATAATTGAATTAATTTAAATAAAGAAACTAATTGAACCCAGCGTTTGGTTTTGTTCATATATTTACCCAGAATTTAGTTTAGTTTTTTGACTCTCAAAGTGCCTTTGACTCTAAGGGCTCTATTTTAACGATCTAGGCGCAAAGTCTAAAGCGCAGGGTGCAAAATCATTAGGGCGAGTCCGAGTCCACTTTTGCTATTTTTAAGGACGGAAAAATACACTGCGCGGCGGCGCATGGTCTAACAGGGTTGAGCTTATTCTCTTAATGAGTTATGACTGTGTTTTGAGAATAAACCAAAAATTAAAAAAAAAGAGACTTATTGTCTTTATGTCACCCAAATATGACTGTGGACACACTATACCTGCACACAGTTCTGTCCAAACATCTTAAAAAAGATGATTTTCATCATAGGTGCCCTTTAAAGGGAACCCAATATGCAAAAATCACTTTTATAAGGGGTTTAAATGCAGTTGTGTGTCAGCAGTGTGTGATTATAACCAGCTTCTAATGGTAAAATTTATCAACTTTATTTTTTATAGTCACACTTGATAAAAACAGTCTGCAGAAACACTTTGATTGACATTCTCCCTTTGTACATGTCATCAGAGGGGAAAGCCCCGCCCACTAGTGACCATCTCTCCCTCATTAGCATAAACAGCCCTGAGTGAGAAGCAGCCGTCCACTATTAGAGTTTTGAATCTGCCACTATCCTGACACACAGGCATGTAGCTCGGTCCTGTTTTGAAATGAGCACAATCTCATTTGAATTTAAAGCGACAGTCACCAAAACGCCACAATTAGAATCAAAGCCTTTAAGGGTCAGTTTCAAAGAGTTATAAGACATTATCTGTTGGGTATTTTGAGCTGAAACTTCACTTACACACTCTAGGGACATCAGAGACTTATTTTACATCTTGTAAAAGTGAAGTGAAGTGAAGTGAAGTGAAGTGTAGTGTAGTGTGGCCAAGTATGGTGTCCCATACTTGGAATTTGTGCTCTGCATTTAACCCATCCAAGTGCACACACACAGTTAGTGAACACACACATACCGTGAACACACACCCGGAGCAGTGGGCAGCCATGCTGCGGCGCCCGGGGAGCAGTTGGGGGGAACGGTGCCTTGCTCAAGGGACTCACCTCAGTCGTGGTATTGAGGGTGGTGGAGAGTGCTGGTCATTCACTCCCCCCACCCCCAATTCCCGCTGGTACCGAGTATCGAACCAGCAACCTTCGGATCACGAGTCCAACACTCTAACCACCAGGCCACGACTGCCCCCAAGCAGGAGAGGAGATGCTCAGCACTTCAGGAGCCCCAGAGAAAACCTCTTGTAGCTCCTTCGGTGATGATGATCTCAGCTTTACATGCAGAAACGAAACTCCATTTGGAGAACCTAAGGGCCATGAGCGGTCTAGATCTTCCAATTTGGAACTATCTAGCCGCTCTGAAGCCCTCAGCCTTTTCTCCTCTGTTTCCAGAGGAGATCTCGCAGCTCGTTTCTGCATCTGAGCATAAAAAGGGGCATAATAGGTCCTCTTTAAGGCCTTTTATTTATAAATGCTATTCCTGGAGGTTAAACACATGGGTCAATGGGGAAATCGTGACCTCTGTCTGCAAATCATCCTGCGTGACAGAGATTGTGCTGAAACTTTTGGTCTTTACGGCAGGCACAGATGGTGTGGGTTTGTTTTGCGATACTCATCCTGCGTGTGCTGACTGGAGAACACTGATCAACCTCCAAAAACAAGCTGAACAACAGCCAAAGTATCCCAAAACTTTTCTGATCAAGCTGTGTCAGCTGGTGCATGAAGCCACAGACCTACATGACCTACATGATGCTGTTTTATATTATATTTTTGTATATATACTGTACATATACTGGCGACACGGTGGCTCAGTGGTTAGCACTGTGGCCTCACAGCAAGAAGGTCACTATTTCGAGTCCTGGCTGGACCAGTTGGCATTTCTGTGTGGAGTTTGCATGTTCTCCCCGTGTTGGCATGGGTTTTCTCCGGGTGTTCCGGTTTCCCCCACAGTCCAAACACATGCGGTACAGGGGAATTGAATAAGCTAAATTGGCCGTAGTGTATGTGTGTGAATGTGAGAGTGCATGGGTGTTTCCCAGTGATGGGTTTCGGCTGGAAGGGCATCCGCTGCGTAACGCATATGCTGGATAAGTTGGCGGTTCATTCCGCTGCTGCGACCCCAGATTAATAAAGGGACTAAGCCGAAAAGAAAATAAATTGATTAAAAACTATATTTATATTGAAAGGAAGAATCATAAATAAATCATAAATAAAAATGTATTTTAAGTGTCACTCCTGGTCCTCCATAGTTTCAGATATGACCGGAAAATATTATAATTTACCCGATAAGACCCCCAAAACATTTATTTTGAGGTCTTGTGTATGTTTTTGTAACATTAGCTTTTGTAGGCTTATGGTGTAATTGTTTTAACAGTTGTTTAGATTTTATTACATACAGTACTTTCTATTAGTCTGTATATCATAGCTGGATTGTTTTTTTCCCCAGCCATATTTGTCAAAAATGGTTCATATGATATTTCAGTGCTTGGCTGCTTGCTGTTTTATTTCCATGTTGTTGTTGGTGTTATCACATTATTTATCCACTGTCATTGACGGGATGCTTTTTTTCTTGTATTCAAAATTGTTGGTTAGTTGATTGTTGCTCTTATTATGTTTCGTGTATGTGGTGAACTCTGGATTTTTTTTTTGGAGAGTGTTTATATCTTGATATTTTTAGAAACACTGTGTTCTTTATAGCATTTTTTATGAAATTATGAAAGAAATTATGAAGGTTTGCATAGACCCTGGACCACAAAACTAGTTGTATGGGTCTATTTGTATAAAAAATCCCACAATACATTGCATGAGTCGAAATGATTGCTTTTTTTAATGCCTAAAATCATTCGAATATTAAGAAAAGATTGTTTCATGAAGGCATTTTTTAAATTTTCTACCATATATATTAGAGGTGTGAACCTACACTGGTCTCACCGTTCGGTTCGGTTACGATTATCATGCCATCGATTCGGTTCAATTCGATATCAATACGGTGCATTGACGATGCTTTCCGTAAACTATTTTATATTTTACTTCACAGCACAAGAATTATTGTATTAAAATGTATAAATATATTTATATTTATATATTATTTGTAATACAATTTTGTCCTTTAATACAAACAGTCAAAACTGTCATTTTCTCCACAGCAGTGAAATAGGGGCTTCTGCTGTAACTTCAGTGTCAGTGAATGAACACGTGTAGCGAATTGTGCAGAGTTTTTGTGTTTTTAAGTAGTTGCAGTGTTTTAATTACTCATGCTCACCTCCCTCGCTATAGTATTCTACCGCAACATAGTGCATATAAGATAAATGACGTCAGTACGTAATAACAGGTTATGGTCTATTACTGAACCGATACCGAATTGACCGCGTCTGCATCGTAGTGCACCGAAGAAACAATTAATTTTGACACCCCTAATAAATATAAAAAGCTATTGTTTTATTTAGAAATATGCATAGCTAAGAATTTAATTTGGGAAACTTTTATGGCGATTTTATTCAATATTTAGATTTTTTTTTATCCATACATTTCACATATCAATATAGTTGTATTTCAGTCGAATATTGTCCTAACAAACCATGAATCAGTGGAAAGTTTATTTATTCAGCTTACAGATGATGTATAAATCAAAATAAATAGACATGACTCTTGGTTTTGTGGTTCAGGGTCACATATTATATTTTAAAACATAAGAATTTCAAACATTTTAAGATCAGTCAAGACATAAGCTTCAAATGCTTAACTGAGTTTTTAAAATATATATACACTTAATAAATAAGGTTGCATTCTCTTTTTGTACAACAACCTTTGGTTGGATATAATGTAAGCCACTGCAGTGTTCAGGTCTATAGCATGCTTGGATGTTGGTGCATTTGTTTTTAACATTTTTGCTTAATTGTGGGCTGACCAGTAGCTTTTGATATGAATGGTCCTTTACTGCTGGAGATACTGTTGTTGTAAATAAATAAAATAGTCTTTGACAACACGTAAAAAAAACAACAACAAATTACATAGACCCCAGGAACGGTATAACAGAATATTTTAGCAGTAAACAATTTGCAGTAAACCTCAAAACCGGTTATCATCCCATGCCTAAGCATGTTAGTAGGACTGCGCAATATATCGTTTCAGCATCGATATCACAATGTGCGCATCTGCAATAGTCAAATCACAAAATCTGCAATGTTGAGTCTGAATTCTAGTTGAGCAGGAGCCACAGAACACATGTGGTTTGTAGAGTCACTGCTAAGTTTAACCAAAATAGAGTGAAAGTTTATCATTTGCATATTTTTAAGGCCTGTGACTGAGCATTTCAAGAGCACAAAAAATAGTTTGGAGGTGATAAGATCCAAAAGATTTATTGTATATAATTATTAATACGAGAAAAAATGTTTTTCCTACTTAGAATTCTTGTCTTGGACGACACGGTGGCTCAGTGGTTAGCACTGTGGCCTCACAGCAAGAAGGTCGCTGGTTCGTGTCAGTTGGCATTTCTGTGTGGAGTTTGCATGTTCTCCCCGTGTTGGCGTGAGTTTCCTCCGGTTTCCCCCACAGTCCGAACACATACACTATGGCCAATTTAGTTTATTCAATTCACCTATAGCGCATGTGTTCGGACTGTGGGGGAAACCGGAGGAAACTCACGCCAACACGGGGAGAACATGCGCTATAGGTGAATTGAATAAACTAAATTGGCCATAGTGTATGTGTGTGAATGAGTGTGTACGGATGTTTCCCATAACTGGGTTGCAGCTGGAAGGACATCCGCTGTGTAAAACATAAGCTGGATAAGTTGGCGGTTCATTCCACTGTGGCCACCCTTGATAAATAAAGGGACTAAGCCGAAGGAAAATGAATGAATGAATAATTTTCTTGTAGGGTTGGGCGATGTCGACCAATTTGGCATCGTACGATGTCTAATGTGAAACATCGCGATGGACGATGGCATCATCATGGTAGGCGGCTTATGAATAATTAATTAATTTATAACAAATTCATTATTTGCAGCCTACCATTTCAACTACCTGACCCGCAAGGTCTTTGTTTTACCCATAACCAAATCATAAATAAATAAAGATAAGTTACACACAAATTACCACCTGTCAATCACTTTTTCCGCGGGACTCTGGCATGAATAGGCAGAGTGATCTGTGTCGTTATAATGGCATCGACAAACTTGGTTGGTAAAAAAGGTGCACAACCAACAGAAACCAACCAACAGTATCTGAGGTTTTCGCTAAAATTACTGAAAGCGTGAAAGTGAAAGATTGAAGCAGTGTACTGACGCTGTGACACGTTACCTGATAGATTCAAAAGACCAAAGAGTCGTTAGATAGAGACAAGATTAATTAAATATCACGTTTAACAACCATAGTGAGATGAAATCCAGCGGTACATCCTTGATAAACTGTCTGACGTGCACTGCTCTCTGGGGTTTTGTGCTAAAAGCACCCGCTGACTGCTAGAGCTTCGCATGTTGGCTGCAGCGCATGACTGTGTGTGTGTGTGTGTGGTCACGTGATGTGCGTTTTCAGAGGAGGGCTTTTCAGAAATGCTAGGTGAAACACCAGTGTGGACGTAGATAATTTTCGTTCTAAAATGCCATTTTAAAACTAAGACGTATTAGTGTAAACAGGGCCTTAGTGTGTATTTTTCGTGAGCAGGTTGCTGCTACGACGGGGGCGGGGTGGAGGATTGCGATGCTGCCTCAGCATCATGATGTCTATCCGCCATCGGCGATGGACGATGGCATCGTCTGTCGACCCAACCCTATTTTCTTGTTTCTAGTCCAAATCAAAAACAAAATTATTTTACTTACTCCATTGGCAGATAATTTAGAAAAGATGTCTTATTCACTTCTGAAGGTGAAGACAAAGCAATATTTTTACTTGATCTAGGAATTTGAGATATTTTGACTAGAAACAAGACAAAGCAAAGCAAGAAAAGCATTTTTTGCGTTATGATTATGAAATTTCTGTACCTGAATAGTTTTAGACTCCCCAGACAACTGTTAAATAGAGCTATTCAAACCTTCTTGTGAAGCTGTATTCATATCGCAATATTTATCGCAGAAAAATTAAATATTGCAATATCTGATTTTTCCAATATCATGCAGCCCTACATGTTAGCATTTTCTAAAATCTAAGGTTATTACTTCACAAAGACACATTGCCTCAGTTCAAATCTGAAAAACAATAGTCCAGTGTTTTTGACCTTTTCCATAATCCAAATTATCATCAAAGACAGAGAGAGAGAGGCATTAAGGAGGAAGCTATTCCAAAATTTTACCAAAATTAAAGCAATATGAGACAAATGTTAATTAGACATGCTTTATTCAATACCAAAAACTTCTTTGGAGAAACAGATCCTATATACAGACATCGACAAATACTGTCCATTGCAATCAGAATATGTACGTTTAGCCATTTGTACATAGGCCTGTCATGATATCTATTATTTGTGGTACGATATATTGCACCAAAATATATTGCGATAAACGATATTACTGTCATTTTATGCCACTTATTACATAATGACAGAATGACAATATAATATCATCACAATGCAGGTACACTCTTCCAAAGAACACATCATATTTTATTTTTAAGAATATTTAATTTAATTATAGTCATTTTAATAATGATGCATTGGAATCAGAAGGTGAAAACGCATATCCTAAATAAATAATAATGATAAATGCTAACAAAAAAGCGCAAGGTAAAGAGCAACAGAGGCTGCGATATCTGCTACCAGATCTATTTTCAGTTGTCAGACACCCACATGAGAATATACTATAGTAATTTATAGTAAATACTAGATTCTTTTTTAACCATATTGACACTGACACCTCCAATAGAGATAGAGACGGTGCACAATCAGCTAAAATGTTGCTAGAATCGGTTTTTATGTATGGGTGATATATATTGCATCACCAAAAATGATTGAGGTCATGTCCATGTGTTGTGCGATAAGTCCATATATTGATTATTGTGGCAGGCCTATATTTTACTGACAAGATGATCATATTGACAACATTGTCATTTGTATGCAACATTTTTAAATCATAAAGGAAAACATTTTGTTGTTGTATAAACCTGTCATAAGTTACATAGTAAAACCTAACAAACTAAAGCCCTCCTGGTGTTCGTTTATTCACCGTTCATTCCAGTTTCTTAATAATCCAGCAGACAAAAGAGCACTTGTGAGGCAGATACAGAATCGCTCTGTGATTGCTCTGATGACTTTAAATTTAAGTGCTTTTAATGACGAACTTTGAATGGAATAATCACTGACTCATTATTTAGGAATTACATCATTATCACTCAGAGACCGAACATTAGAATTTCTCTGATTGTGCTTAAAATCTGTGGGAGAGAAGATTAATGTGTCGAAGAATAAATCCCTGCACAGTTTTGGAGGAACAGGAGTCTATATTAAAAAGTCAAATTTTGTAATGGCAAAAATGCCCAAAGCCATCTTTATCTCGTATACATGGAGGAAACTAGTATGCAAATGTGGGGAGAGATTTCAAATGACAGCTCTGTATAATTTACATTAGCTTCTTTGATTGCTGTTTGCGCAGCAGTCTTAAATTTACATTTATTAATTTAGCAGATACTTTCATTTAAAGTGATTCACAAACAAGGAGCATGACTCTGAAAGAGATGCATCCTAAGGAGAACAGGTACAAATCCGAATAGATGCAGATCCTAATAATTTAGTAGGTTTTTATGTATTTATTCAGAAAAAAACTGTACGATGAATATGCATTTGACTTTTTTGGGTAACCTCTATGTTTTTATGCAGACATCTCCAGGGTATGTTTTGAAGTAAAGGGTAAGTTAGAGCTGTAGGGGACAGATGGAATTTTAGTGCTCTGTTTAACTTCATAATAGTGGCAAAGAGTCACCTTTGCAATGCAAAGTATAAAGGCAAAGTCACAACAGATCTGTGAAATCTTTCAGCTATCTTACAGCTGCTTTTGTTTAACTGTTTAATCAGGGCTGTGCAATATACTGAAGTATCGCAAATGTCTTTCTGAAACAATAATTCACACACAAATGCCGTTAAAGGCTTTACAGTACATACACACACGTTTAACAAGCACTAGTTTTGTCATGATACTAAAATTAGTTACCAATCAGTACATACATTTTAAAAACGTCCATTTCCCGCTAACATTTGAGCGTCGTTGAGCGCGTTCTTAAACAGGATTCATTGGATTCATCTTCAATGCCTCCTCCTTCATCTTACCCCAGACATGCTCAATAATGTTCATATCTGGTGACTGGGCTGGCCAATCCTGGAGCACCTTGACGTTCTTTGCTTTCAGGAACTTTGATGTGGAGGCTGAAGTATGAGGAGGAGCGCTATCCTGCTGAAGAATTTGCCCTCTCCTGTGGTTTGTAATGTTATGGGCAGCACAAATGTCTTGATACCTCAGGCTGTTGATGTTGCCATCCACTCTGCAGATCTCTCGCACGCCCCCATACTGAATGCAACCCCAGACCATGATTTTTCCTTCACCAAACTTGACTGATTTCTGTGAGAATCTTGGGTCCATGTGGGTTCCAGTAGGTCTTCTGCAGTGTTTGTGATGATTGGGATGCAGTTCAACAGATGATTCATCGGAAAAAACGACCTTCTGCCACTTTTCCAAATGATCAACTAGAAGTCAAGTTATTATTTGTTGCTCTCACAACTGGGATCGACAACAAGACTTTTGTCAGGTAGTGTATAGTCCTGGTCATTAGTCCTTACAAACTTCAAGTTGTGTGTGTGCAATCATGGGTTTATGTGAGGTGCCTGATGGGAAATGTAGTGCAGTTCAGTGGCAGAATTGCAGTACAGGTGATAGTAAATGTCTTCCAGCGATTGGATTATACATCATGCTATTGTGTATCACATTTAGCTCTATATCGCATAATCCTAGTTTTAATGTACAGATATTTAGAACAACCTTAAGTTCAGCAGTGTTTCCCCTAGGTTTATCCCTTTGGGGTTAAAAAATGACTTTGGACATCAGTGGGTCCCAACAACTAGCATTTTTCAAAATATCTTCTCGAGAAAGAAACTCAAATAGGTTTTGAACAAGTGAAGGATGAGTAAATGATGACAGAATTTTCACTTTTGTGTGAACTCTTCCTTTAACAAAATGGCAGTTTTCGAACTCTCTTCAGATAGAAGAAAGGCTGCGCAATTCCTAACATAAGCCCGATACACAAGGAAATGGCCCACGACAGGAGAAACTTCTCTTGATCTATAAAATGATAAAGCACCAACGAGATGATATTAGGACTGTACATAAACACAGACACCACCAGCACTATCAGAATGATTTGAAACGCCTTGATTTTGCTCCTGTGTACTTGCTTTGCATCGTCACCAGGTCCAGGACGCACCAGAGCCTTCAAGACCATCAGGCAGCAAAAGAGTTTCACAGCAAAAAAAGTACTGAATTCAATCAGAAGCAAGTTAAAGACCTTAATCACTTGCAGAGTATATATTGTGCAAGAGATGATGATCAGAATCCATCCGACAACAGTGAAGATGATCCGATATTTCATGGGTTTGAACTTCAGGAAGGTCACGGGATGGAGAACCGCAATGTAACGCTCCACACAGACGCAGCTCTGAAACAGAGGACGACCAACCCAGAGTATCATTCCAAGAAAGAGCATCCAAAATTCACAGTCACTGCAACTGTAAAAAAACTGTAGCAGGAGAAAAACGTAGGAGATGCAGAAGACGACCTCAACAAGTGCCGAGTTGAAGAAAAAGATTTCAGAGGGCTGTCCTTGAATCATCTCCTTCACGCTCAGCCACAGGACATAACAGTTTGCTGGAAGACCCAAAACCATGTTGATGCTGAGAGAAACTGCCATCACATAGGATGGTAACACATAGCACACGCTGGAGTTCACTGAGTACATTAGTGGCATGAACATTGAAAAGTTTGTCACCCCTGACATGGTCATACCTAGAATTGTTGAAAGTCCTGAGAGAAGGTTGGAAGGAATTAAAAATGCATAATAACCGTAACATTCAATAGTAAAAATAAATTAAAAGTTTGTTTCCTTACCAGGAAGTCCTCAAGGATTTGTTCTTGAATGTAATTTCAATGGTTCCTTACCTGAAATCACTGTATCTAACTGATGGTTTGGCTCTGAATGAGTTGAACCTCCACTGACTACGATTTGTTTCATAGTTTATAGTCATGATTTTTGACTTGGATCTATTAAGCAGTTTTGATTGATTGATTCAGCATTCAAATTGTTTGTCGTTCTTGGGAAATGCATATTGAGCATGCAAATGAAAAAAAAAAAGTCTATCTGTCAGGTTTAGAATGACTTTGTCCACGTTCACAACCAAATTTTAAAGTTTCAACCAGTGTAAAGTTTGAGTAGACATTGTTTGGACAAACTTTTGCACTTTTTTTTAAATTATTTTTTTAATTATTATTTTGGGCTTAGGATCAGATTGGCTTCATTTATAATAGCTGACATTTGAAGTGGATAGTTTAACAAATTTATTAATCCCACCAGGGGCAATTAAATTAGGGCAGTAGCATCATGATACAGAGACAAATCACTTACAAACAAGCAGTATTAAAAAACACAATCCAACATGCTTCATTATAACTTCATAAATATAATAATACTACAAAAAAAAGCATTAAGGAAAGACCTATACATTAAAAATTTAAAAACTTGCTAAAATGTAAGGTTATAAAGCCTTATGGGCTCAGGAACAAAGGTGAATTTATATCTATTAGAAGAGCATTTCATGCTTCTGTACCTTCTTCCAGAGGGCAATAGTACAAAAAAAGGCTTCATAGGATGGGAATCATCTCCTATCATACTTTGAATTTTCCTTATCATTTGCTGTTCATGTAATTCTGCTAGATCAAAACCTTTTTAGCAAAATTGTCCTAAAACTATTGAAAACAATAGCAAAACAAAAGCAATTTTGAAACACTTTTTTGATACACTGCTAATGTCGACTACTGTATTCCTTGGTTTAAAGTTGGTTGAATTACTGTCACAAATTTCTACCACAGACATTCATCTATCAGTGTCCTGATACAAATGCTAATTAATTTGGCCTAGTTTCATGAGCAATGTCTTTGATTCCCTGGAATTTGAAGGTGAATAAATGATGATAGAATTTTAATTTCTGAGTGGGCTGTTACTGGACAGTTTGGTGCTTGAGGAATTTATTTTTCATTCTTTGCTGGTTATGGTTTTCCATCTGTATGGCAGCTTAAGCTGGTTTAAACAATTGTTTAGTGTACAAATGTCTATATGCACAAAAAAGTTTTGAGATTTGAATATGACCCAATGGAGCATTCAGATTTCTGAATACTTTGTGTTTTTGAGGAAGGTAGGCTCATGTTTGCCAGCTACACAACAGCGGTATTCAAAAAGTGCCAGTTTCTGGTCTTTTTTTGTACAATTCTGCAAAATCTCTGCCATACATAGCTACACCAGACAGGCCACAATAAAGTGTTTCTATGCACAGATATTAAGAACAATTATAAAGCACACTTCTGTCATGACAACTCTGAGACATTTAGTATGATAATGTATTTGTTTATGGCAATGTTAATATGTTTTATCTTGGCGGCATATATCTGCTATGCTGCTGCTGCTTTGATTATTGCATAGCATAGGGCTGGGTGATTTGGCTTAAAATCAAAATCTCAATTAATCGAACATTTTAACTCAATTACGATTAGTGAACGATTATTTGATTTATTTATTTTATTGTTTTGCCCTTGCAGTTCACTGACACGTTTTGTACAGTAAATATGCTCACATATTACATGGGAGAGATTTTTGAAGGGAACACACACGATCTACTATCTATGATTTTTTATTGAACATCAAGGTTGAAGAACTGAAATTAAAACACACATTGCCTAAAACCAACAGTCACTTTTTTTCTTATAAAAAAGTGAAAATGAATAACTTGCAGTTTTTGAAACAAAATAAATTATTTTCAGTGTTTTTCATATTAAAAGTAGAAAATAAGCAGTATCTCTTCTAAATAAAATAAATAAAATTGTATATCCTGTAAATAATATTTCTTGCATCTTCTGTAAACAAATATTTTAATGTAAATAAATGTACTGGAAATATGCCGTCTCAAGGCATCTCTGGCGCAACTTCCAATCATCATCAGTGTAGTGCAAAGTAAGGCTCAAGAATGGGTCCATCGTCCGTCTAGACCAGAGATCAGATGTGGGTGCAAACTGGCTACAAAAGTATAAGTTTCCAACTAGAGCTTCTCCATGGGACTCCCTTCACGCCGCTCACGCTCATCACCACTATCAAGCTGACCAATCATGAAGACAAACAAACCAATGAAAACCGATTCTATGTATAAACAAAGAGTTGAATTAATAAACTTGCTTGTATCCACACATGAGATGACTGAGACAGGACAAATTAATAAACGCGCCCCAAAACATATCAGTGAGGCATGTGACTGCATGTTTTACTATCTATGTGTGCATGGGCTACCTTGCTGAATAGCTTAACACTAGTGAACTAGACTATGTGTGCCTTGGCTGCTTTGCCAACCAGCTTAACTCTAGTCAACTAGACCAGTGGTTCCCAAACTTTTTTAGCCCACAACCTTCAAAATAACAATGACAGTGACTTTTAACCCCCACTATTCTCGAGGATGGTTATAAATATACAAACATTGAGCACACAAAATGGCACACACACACACACCAATAGGCCTTTGTAAATAAGAGCATATTGACAACAAAAACGGCCCGGCGCAATAAGGCGCAAGACTTGTTTGCCCCGACGTGTTGCTATTTTCAGACCAGCGCAACCTTAATTTTCCCGTTTTCCACCACGTTGTTTAAATAGCAAATCCATTTGCGCCACTTTGTGGACTCATGAGTGTTTCGGTCTAGAAAAGAGGTGTGTTAAGAGGTGTGTTATTTTGAGGAACTAAAATAGACTGTGCAATAGACCAGCTGAAAGCAGGTCTAAAGTCCAGCGCAGAGCGCGTTAGTTATGTGCCTTAAACGCTTACACATGCTTAATACACGCAGGATGTACAGCGATACAGAAATATCTTTACAAATGAAAAAGAATTAAAGGATTAAAATATTACAAAAATTATTATTTTCTACATAAATATAAAAACCACTGCCTCCATGCCTTCTTCATCTCTGGGGCTTTTTCAGTTTATTCATGACAATCTGCATCTGCATAATGTAATTATTATTAGCAGTATTATTTATTATATGCATATTTATATTTGTTTTATTAAAAAACAAGCTTAGATTTGTCCACCTGTCGGGTTTTGGACCATATGGGGCATAGCACGTGTATTTGGCTATAACTCAGTTTTTTGACCACACTTCATTATTATCGTTTGCTGAAAATTAGAACTGAATTTAGAAATAGTTTTAAAACAAATATTTGCGCTTAAAAAAATTAATTATGTAGGCTAATGGATGTCTTCAGTGGAGTGCGTACAACACCGTTTTCTTATCAATGAAAGAAAGAAAGAGAAAGTAAAAGTAAAGGCAGATTGGAGGAGGCTCGTCTGTTTAACTGTTTTCTGCCAGTGAAGCTTTCAGTTTTTCCACTTACAAAGTCCGCCATGTGAATAGCAGATGCACCATGGCGTGACGCAACTGACTCTTAAAGGGAATGGGAGATGAGACTCTGATTGGTTTATTCTCAAAACACACCCATAACTCATTAAGTGAATAAGCTCAACCCTGTTAGAACATGCGCCACAGCGCAGAGCGTATTTTTCCGTTCCTAAAATAGCTGGATTCGGACTCACCCTTAATGTGTTTGCGCCCTGCGCTTTAGACTTTGCGCCTAGATCGTTAAAATAGAGCCCAAAAAAGGCAACAGTAAATTATTCATTTGTTTAATTTTAACATTAATATCACCTAATGAGATGGATGGGCACAATGCTTGGAGTACAGCAAGTCCATTCTTGGTTTAATTTTGGAGACTGCCATTGTGAGATCCTCAGCTAGAGTTTCATGACAGAAATTTCTCTTGATGGACACCCTGCATTGTTTTTATTTATTTTTAATTTGGAGTTTACTAAAGGGGAATTTACCAAACCATTTGAGGTAGAGGGAAGGATACACAAACCCCATCAAAATCCCAAAGGCTAAGGACACAAACCAGCATAGAAGAAACTTCTCTGAATCTATAATATAATAAAGCACAAGAGATACTAAGATAGGACCGTATGTTACTAATGCAGAGACCAGCACGACCAGAATGATGCGAAAAGCCTTAATTTTGTCCTGGTTTACTCGATTCCTCTTCTTGCTGTTGTCACCGGGTCCAGGACGCAGGAGAGCCTTCAAGACCATCAAACAACTGTAGAGTTTCACTAAGAAAAAGAAGAGTAATTCTGGCAGAAGAAAGGTGTATCGGCTAATGACATCCATTGTACCGATTGCACATGAGCCGATAATAACAATCCATCCAGCAACAGATATGAAGATCCTGTATTTCATGGGTTTGAGCTTCAGGAAGATCAGAGGATGGAGAACTCCTACGTATCTCTCCACACAAATACAGCTCAGAAACAGAGGACGACCGACCAACAACAGCAGAGAAAGAAAGATTAATGGTAGCTTACACCCAGTGCAATTAAAGAAATATCGTGGTATGCCAAAACAAACAGAAAAACTGAAGATGATTTCAGCAAGTGTCGCATTGAAGATGAAGATTTTGGTTGATTTTCCTTGAATCAACTCTTTAATGCTCAGCCACAAGATGTAGCAATTTGCTGGAAAACCAAGAATCATGTTGATGGCAAATGCGGTGTTGATACAGTAGGCGGGTAAAGTATTGTAAATGCTGAAGTTCATAGTGGAAAATGGTGCTTTAAATGTTGAGATGTTTGTCGTCATAGCCATACCTACATTTTTTTTTTCTGTAAAAAAAAAAAAAGGAGAAAAGGTATGTTTTAAGATTTCTAAACATAAATAAGTTAAAGTTACAATCCAAAGCAAGTTTAAAATTTGTTTGTTTTATATGTATAGGAAATCATTGAAACAATACGGCACTTGGAATTTTAAATATAAAACTTAATCATTTAGTAATAAAAAAAAAACCTTAAGAATAAAGACAGTACGAAGCACAATGTGTAATTTCTACATAAGAATAATTTATTTTACTGCATTTTCTACTGAAATTCACATTACCGAAATGTGTCTATGTCTGAATGTGGGTTAATTTAAACAAATTAACAGGAACATTTTATGGTAAATGTTTTTTGTTTTTTTTATGTTGGCAAATACTCCAGGCAGTTTCTAAAACCTGAAAGGAAAAAAAGTTTATTTAAACATTTGTAAAACTTTCATGTTTGAAAATTTTAAAACCAGGTTTCCATGAGAATCACCTATGCACACACATATATACAATATGTCTACTCACAAAAAGCAGTTTTTAAGTTTATTTCCAATCGTTTTCTCAAAAGCGCAGTGTAATTCCAGCCGAACGTGTTGAATATGAGCTGTACAAATCTGATTTTCACCTAAAGAGGTGTCTATGACATATTGAACAGTTTTGCATTGATGCAACATTCAAATTCTCATTTTCAAGCCCAAAAAATTCCATGTCAGATATCTTTATTGCAAGAGCCTTGATGAACTCTCACTGTCCACCTTCAGATACACCTCTCTGATTGCACGTTAACGCAAATACAGTATCTAATCAGTTACTTCTACTAGTATTTTCAAGCAGAACCATTTGTAAGGTTTTGTAGTGGTATGAAAAGAGTGTAATTTCGGTGTCTGGCCTTATTGCATATGCATCTGAAGGAATTTGTTTTGAATTCTTGACAGTATAGTGTTTAATTGAATCACTCATCTTGAATAACTAAGGTTTACTGGTGTTTACGTCATTATGTTTGTGCTTTTTAAAATTCTGAGTTTGTATTCTTCCCTACAGAACATTACACTCTTACTTCAGTCTCTGTTCAATTCAATTGAATTAATCTTTACTTCTATTAGGGATGCTCATTTCAGTTAATTTTCCCAACCGTCAACCACCGCTCGTTAACCAAATATTAACCTTTAACTGCTCAGATTAATAGTAAATTATTATGAATTGATGTGTCTATTTTGTGTCTGACACATTAAATATTGCATTTTAAAATATTGATTTATTTAAACATACGAACAACAGCATACAGAACATCAGAACAACAGAACATCTTCACGCACCTGTAGTGTTTCCAACAGCATAGAAAAAAAAGAACAAACTAAATAAAAAGAATAAAATAAATAGGTCTGCCCTAGATATTTTTCACTTAATTTACAAATTTAGATTACAAAATGAAAACACTGACTACATCCTTTTAAAGAATCGGCAAAGGCTATTTTTTCCCAATTAAATGTTTTTTTTTTTTCTTCCATCGAATAAAAATAGCAGGCTACGTGAAATCAATCACTCCACGGAAAATATGCATTTAATTAATGCTCCGCTGTAATTCTTATATCACAAACTTCTGTCAGCATTTTTAATAGAAGTCATTGTTTTAAAGATGTCTTGAACATCTGATTTTACCTCAGAGCTTCTTTGCTTTCATTTTCATCATCTTCACTCGCAGTTCATGCACGCGCTGCATGTGATAAGACATCGACAAAGCTCACATGTTGACTTTTTTAAAGTATAGGCTACTATAGCATTTAATAAATTAGTTTTTTACATATAGTATTGCATTGATTTGCATACATGTTTTATAGTTTATATAGCTATAAAAACAAAAGCCTCAGTTTGGTGCAGAGTTATCACTATGCAAAAATCAAGTAAATCATTGGATTCGTAGATTAGGCTATGAAGGCTATTTTAAAAAAATGGATCTTTTATAAGAACTATTAATAACTATAATTTTCCAAATGGAAAAAGGTTGGTTGTACTGTAAATCATCAAAACTATTTGTGTTTATGAGCGGTGCCGTGGATGGAGAGAAAACCCAGACGCTTCGACTCCACATTTCAGAATGTTTTTGGTTTTGCGGCTTCATTCTCCACTTGTGAAGAGACGGAGGTGTTTATGACACAGATCCAGGAGAGAGGCATCAACTTGTCTGTGTCAAACTGTGACCAGCAATATCCTTCTTTTTGCTCCTTTCATTTTGGCAAAATACATCTGTAGGCATGTGTTACCACTTAACAAATATGTGTTGCACATTTATGCATCCTTTCAGTTAACGGTTAATTCGTTAATATGTGCATCCCTAATTTCTATAGCGCTTTTACAATGTAGATTGTGTCAAAGCAGCTTAACATAGAAGTTCTAGTAAATTGAAACTGCTTCAGCCCAGTTTACAGTCTACAGTGTTGCACTGTCATAATAATTCACCCTTTTTAGAAAATTTGTAATAAAATAAGAATAAATACAAATATTTCAATCATCGGCACAAATAAATACCATACAGCAAAGACAGCAAAGTGGTTTTTCATGTTGGTATAACAATAGTATTTGTAAAATCAATGTCAAATCAATGTAAAAACACACAAAACTTAGATTGCATATATTTAATTAAATCACATGCTACAGAATGCTATATTTATTTAATTAGATGTAATGTGCAGGATTACCAGACAGGCCATAATAATGGCACTAAGTCCCATTTCCCATTTTTTTATATTAAATATTCAGAAGAGTTAAGGGGACGTTAATGGTCTCCCTGTATTGCCTAATATTACACATTTTACAGAGGTTATCCATTGCTGGACACAAAGTTTCATTAATACTTTGCCATGCTAACAAAAGGGCAGCCTTTTGAGGTAGAGGGAAGGATCCACAAACCCTGCCAGAATCCCGAAGGCCAGGGAAACATACCAGCATAGAAGAAAATTCTTAAAATATAAAATATGATAAAGCACAAGAGAGACAACGATGGGACCGTATGTTAATGTTATAGAGACCAGCACAACCAGAATGATGCGAAAAGCCTTGATTTTGTCCTGGTTTACTCGATTCCTCTTCTTGCTGTTGTCACCGGGTCCAGGACGCAGGAGAGCCTTCAAGACCATCAAACAACTGTAGAGTTTCACTAAGAAAAAGAAGAGTAATTCTGGCAGAAGAAAGATGTACTGGCTAACGACATCCATTGTACCGATTATACATGAGCCGATAATAACAATCCATCCAGCAACAGATATGAAGATCCTGTATTTCATGGGTTTGAGCTTCAGGAAGATCAGAGGATGGAGAACTCCTAAGTATCGCTCCACACAAATACAGCTCAGAAACAGAGGACGACCGACCAACAACAGCAGAGAAATAAAAATTAATGGTAGCTTACACCCAGTGCAATTAAAGAAAAAATCTTTAATGACAAAATAAAGACCAAAAGAGAAGATGATTTCAGCAAGCACCTCATGGAAGACGAAGATTTTAGATGATTGTCCTTGAGTCATTTCTTTTAGGCTTATCCACACAATGCAACAATTTCCTGGAAAACCAAGAATCATGTTGATGGCAAATGCAGTGGTGAAACAGTAGGTGGGTAAATTATTGTAAATGGTTTCACAGTTCACAGTGGAAAATGGTGCTATAAATATAGAGATGTTTGTCATCTCTGACATAACCATATCTAGATGCTTTGATCTAAACGAAAGGGGAAAGAACAAGTATGTTCAAAGACAAAATATGTGTTTTGTAAATAAAAAAGTTACAAAGCGTATTTAAATTAGTAAAATATGTCTACTTACTAGAATCTGTTTTCAAATTTATTTCCAATTGTTCGTCAAAAGCATTATGATGTGTGACTCTAAAGGCTGAACTATAAGCTATAAAGATCTGGTTTTGCATTGATGCAAAATGTGAAATCTGCATTTTCAAGCCTAAAATTTCCATATCAGTCATCCAAATGAAGCGGGAACTTACATTTACCTCTGTTAATTTAGTAGGTGCTTTTATCCAAAGCAACTTACAATTGATGGTAGTAGAAGCACCTCAATCACCAAAAATGCAGCAATAGCTTGTGTTTCACAGATGTCTGAGTTACATACAGTCATTAGCTATGTTTCCATCCAAAGACGCAAATTAGTTGTGCTAAAAAAAACTGGAATATTGCATAACACATTTGTGAATAAAGCACCGTTTCCATCCAATGACTCAAAGAGACAAAATCACCACTTCCTGATAAACTGTCACAGAAGATTAAATATTGGTCTGCTGGTTTGTCCATTAATGCCGTTCCATCATGCCTACATTTTTTATCTGATAAAACAATTATCCTACTCAGTTTTGTACCCAAGTTTTTTTTGTCTGCATTTTCAAAATGCATGCACATCTTGGCATTTCCATTAAGCATTTTTATGTAGTATTCCAAAATGTGCATGCGAATAGGCCACTGTATTAGGTATAAATTCCATAGCAGTCATTCAAATAAAGAGGGAACTTACATTTACATTTATTTATTTAGCAGATGCTTTTATGCAAAGCAACATACAATTGATGATAGTAGAAGCACTTCAATCACCAGAAAAGCAAGAATAGCATGCATATCTCAAATGAGTACATACACTGGCCACTTTATTAGGTACAATTTGCTAATGCCAGGTTTGACCAATTTTCTCTTCAGAACTGCGTTTAAGTCAAAAGTGGGATATTTCACTGCCAAATTTCCCACCTCCAAATTTTGTCTGGAAAGCAGTATTGTTTATGTTTCTCATAAGGTAGCTCCGTGCTAATCTTGCTGAAGCCGAACTAGCTGTTATCTGTAAAGTGATGTCAAATGACGTATCTCACTGAAGTCAGGGTTCTTCATTCTGCCCTGAGTTCAACTTCTCGCAGAGACCGATAAGTTATTTAGAAGTGGGAAGTAGGAAAACTGAAAGTCTGGAAAAACTACACTGATTATATCAGCCGGTTGTTATTGGAGTGCTATCACTATACTTTTATGCCACACTTGAGAGTAACTGTTTCTATTAAAAAGTTGCAAATAACACTTATGCGCAAAGCTTTAATATCACATAAAACATTTGTGAGTAAAGCACGGTTTCCATCCAATGAGTCGGAGAGAACAAAATCTTCCTGATAAACTGGCAGCAAAAATCACAAAAAAATAGAGTTTGCTGTAGTAGGAGAAGCCACTGTGGGTCTTTTTTCTTATTTAATAAATTACTTGCAGCTCAGTCTCTCCATGAACCGCCACCTTATCATGGTGGAGGGGTTTGAGTTCCTTAGTGGATCTAGGATGCCTCTGGTAGGGTGTCCTAAGGCAAAAAGGTCCTAGGTGACAGGTCAGACCAACTGTGGTTCAACAAACCCCTTATCAGTAATACAACATAGAGGACTGTGATGTTGCTTGGTATGGCGCAGCCGGGGCCCCACCCTGGAGCAGACAGTGATCATTAAGGAACAGGCAGTGGCTGAAGGTCAGGACCACGGCGACCTGATCCTCGGACACAGAAATTTGTACTTGGGACATGGAATGTCACCTCACTGGGAGCGAAGGAGCCTGAGCTTGTGCGGGAAGTTGAACGGTACTGACTAGAGACAGTTGGGCTCACCTTCACACACAGTTATGCTTCAACTTACATTTGAACCACATGTCAGACGGATTTCATTTGAAGAAGTACCTGACTTGTGTTCTTGTGTCCTTGGGAGTTCGTTCTTCCAAGTTGAACTTGTCAAGTCTGAACTTCCAAGGGCTCAAGTCCAAACTTTGCGTACTTGGTATTGAGAAACAGCCATTGAGACCAAATGGTCCATGTTCTCAGACTCCATTGTTGACACGGTTGTGAGGAGCTGTCTGTAAGGCCTGTAGTGCCTGTCATGGTGGCAATTCACAAGCCCAGTGGTGGACACCTGAAGTAAGAGGGACTGTCAAGCTGAAGAAGTAGTCCTACCAGGCTTGGTTTGCTTGTAGGACTCCTACTCCTATGGGTACTTCTATGGGTGCTGACAGGACAAACATGCTGCAGCCCGTGCAGTTTCGGAAGCAAAAAATCAGACCTAGGAAGAGTTCAGGGAGACCATAGAAGGTGACTATGCGTCAATCTCAAAAAGATTCTGGCAAACCATTCAACGCCTCAGGAAAGGGAAGCACTGTTTAGGACTTGTGGAGCTGTGCATCGATGGATTTGCTCTTCAATGTTTGGACTTTCAGCACTGAAAATTAAACCACTGAACTGAACTAAATTGAACTTTAACTTTTAAAACTGGACTGACACAGTTTCAATTTCAATTTACTACAACTTCTATGTTAAGCTGCTTTGACACAATCTACATTGTAAAAGCCCTATAGAAATAAAGATGAATTGAATTGAATTGTTTACAGTGGAAGTGGCCAGCGGTTGACCCTGACTGGGGATGTTGTGATTGGTGGAAGGAATACTTTGAGGATCTCCTCAATCCCACTGACATGCCTTCCATTGAGGAAGCAGAGACGGAGGATGCAGGGGATGACTCGTCAATCACCCAAGCTGAATTCACTGAGGTAGTTTGCAAGCTTTGCAGTGTCAAAGCAGCATGGCTGGATGAGATCCAGCCGGTGTATCTCAAGTCTCTGGATGGGGTGGGGTTGTCTTGGCTAACAGGCCTCTACAACATTATGCAGAGGTCAGGGACAGTACCTCTGGACTGGGCAACTGGGTGGTGGTTCCCATTTTTAAGAAGGGGAACCGGAGGGTGTGTTCCAACTATGGGGGTCACACTCCTTGGCCTCCCTGGAAAAGTCTATGCCAGGGTACTGGAGAGGAGAATTTGGCCAATGGTTGAACATCGTATTCAATGCAGATTTTGTACAGGCTGTGGAACTTGGGCCGGAGGGGGTCTGGTTCAGGGACCACAGGATTTTATCTCTGCTATTTGCAGGTGATGTTGTCTTGTTGGCTTCATTGGACCTGGACCTTCAGCATGCACTAAAATTATTTGTTGCCAATTGTGATGCAGCAGGGATGAGAATCTGCACCTCCAAGTTTGAGGCCATGGTGCTCAAATTGAAAAAAGGAGGCCTGCCAACTCCAGGTTGAAGGAGAGTTCTTTTCCCAGGTGGAGGAATGGAAGTATCTTGGGTTTTTGTTCATGAGTGAGGGAAGGATGGAGCATGAGATTGATAGGTGGATCGGTGCAGCTGCAATGTGGTCAATGTACCAGTACAAACTATTAACAAAACTACAATAACAACTCTGTATTAAAATAGCGCTAAGCCAAAAAATTACAATACACAAAATATATGTTTGACCTATTTATTTAGTTATTTAGAATAAGTGAATTTTCACACACACACACACACACACACACACACACACACACACACACACACACACACACACACACACACACACTCATA
>CAIGQV010019951.1:27570010-27601298 GCA_903798115.1 Danio jaintianensis | reverse complement strand
GTTCCTCCCTCCTAAGACTCCTCCCTGGCCCCCTCCCATCCTCCCTTTTATGATGTAAAAGGCGCGAGGACGCGCCTTCAAAGGGGGGGGGTAATGTCAGGTTCTGTGTTTTCCCTTGCCCCAGTGTTCCATGTGCTTCTGTTGTTGTCATGTGATTCCTTTGTTCTGTTTCCCGCCGTTTCCTAATGTTCATTAGTTTCACCTGTGTTCCCCTCCTGTGTCCCATTAGCGTGTGTATATCTACCCTTTAGTCTGTCTCCGTCTTTGTCGAGTATTGTATTGCCACCACCTATTGTCCATGTTCCTGTGTCTCTGTCTTCCAGTGTCTCCAGTTTCCAGTGAGTGTTTATTAATAAATCTTCGTGTTTGCTAAATTCCGTGTTTCGTGCCTTTGTGAGTAAACAAACCGTGACAACTCTACTGTACAAACACTGTTTACACTGTTAAACTGACTGAATGTAGATATCCAGTTTAAAGCTGTAGTTATTTTTGTTATTATTATTATTATTGTGTTATTATTTTTATTATATGTTTTATAAATGTTATGTAATTCTTTGGGCGGCATGGTGGCACAGTGGTTAGCACCGTCGCCTCACAGCAAGAAGGTCGCTGGTTCGAGTCCCGGCTGGGTCAGTTGGCATTTCTGTGTAAAGTTTGCATGTTCTCCCCGTGTTGGCATGGGTTTCCTCCAGGTGCTCTGGTTTCCCCCACATTCCAAAGACATGCGCTATAGGGGAATTTAATAAACTAAATTGGCCGTAGGGGCGGCGCGGTGGCGCAGTGGGTAGCGCTGTCGCCTCACAGCAAGAAGGTCGCTGGTTTGAGCCTCGGCTGGGTCATTTGGCATTTCTGTGTGGAGTTTGCATGTTCTCCCCGTGTTGGCGTGGGTTTCCTCCGGGTGCTCCGGTTTCCCCCACAGTCCAAACACATGCGCTATAGGTGAATTGGGTAAGCTAAATTCTCCGTAGTGTATATGTGTAAATGGGATTGTATGGGTGTTTCCCAGTGATGGGTTGCAGCTGGAAGGACATTCGCTGTGTAAAACATATGCTGGACAAGTTGGCGGTTCATTCTGCTGTGGCAACCCCAGATTAATAAAGGGACTAAGCCGAAAATAAAATGAATGAATGAATTAAATTGGCCATAATGTATGAGTGTGTGTGTGAATGTGAGAGTGTATGGGTGTTTCCCAGTACTGGGTTGCGGCTGGAAGGGCATCCGCTGCGTAAAACATATGCTGGAATAGTTGGCGGTTCATTCCGCTGTGGTGACCTCTGAAATAGAGCCGAAGGAAAATCAATGAGTTATTTTTATTGTTTTAATTTTAAATGTATTAATTAATAATAAATCTTTAATTATGACCCTATGATTATTTTTATTATTAATGATTTTTAATATTCACAAAATATTCAACTTTTATTTTTAAAATATATTCAAACCTTTGTTTTTTTTATTTAAAATCTCAATTATTTGTTTATAGTTTATTTGTGTGTGTGTGTGTATACAGTGTGTATATATATATATATATATATATAAGAAATACCATGTTACATGGAGTCAAACATGACATTAGTAAAAATATTACTGCCATTAATATTGAATTTATTTACAGCTAAAATATATATATTTTTTATTTTAATATAAAACACTGTTTTTGTACAACTCGAATATATATATATAAATAGAAAAAAAAATAATAATAAAAAAAAATATATATATATTTTTTTTATTATAATTTTTTCAAAAAAAAATTTAATAACTTGTACATTTATATTTATTAATATATTTTTTTAATAAAAAATACTGAATAATAAAAATCAATATAAACCATGTAGACATTCAAAATAAAAACAAAATCTAAATGACAAACAACAAAATGATTAGAACTTAAACTACAAATGTACTATTTATAAAAAGTACATTATCTGATATTAAATAAATATATGATACTAAAATAAATCTGTGTAGCGTTAAATTAAAGTGACATTTTGTATTACAGTAAGAGACAGATGTATGGTTGCAATCAGAATTATTAAACCCCCTTAGAATTTTTTTTTTTCTTTTTCAAATATTTCCCAAATGATGTTTAACAGAGCAAGGAAATTCTCACAGTATGTCTGATAATATTTTTTCTTCTGGAGAAAGTCTTATTTGTTTTATTTCGGCTAGAATCAAAGCGGTTTTTAATTTTTTTAAAAACATTTTAAGGTCAATATTATTAGCCCCTATAAGCTATATATTTTTTCGATTGTCTACAGAACAAACCACTGTTATACAATGATTGCCTAATTACCCTATCCTGCCTAGTTAACCTAATTAACCTAGTTAAGCCTTTAAATGTCACTTTAAGCTGAATACTAGTGTCTTGAAAAATATCTAGTCAAATATTATTTACTGTCATCATGGCAAGGATAAAAGAAATCAGTTATTAGAAATTAGTCATTAAAATTATTATGTTTAGAAATGTGTTGAAAAAATCTTCTCTCCGTTAAACAGAAAGTGGAGAAAAAAAATAAACAGGGGGGCTAATAATTCAGGGGGTTTAATTATTCTTATTGCAACTGTAGTATTTTCCAGTAATCTGTATTACTTTATTTTTGCCGCATGGATCTACTAAGACTCTTCAAATGTCAAATTGCTGTGTGTGTATGTGTGCATGCATGTGTGTGTGTGTGGAGCACGTGCAGAGTGAACGCTGAAATTAAATCGGTGTTTGCTGCGCTGGAGGGGAACAGGAGAACCGGAGGACGTGTTTGGGATTTACAGTGAGTCAGAGCTGAACGTGGGCCGCTCTGCTGTAATTACACTGAGCCTCCAGCTTCAGTAGTGAAGGTGTTGTTGGCGGGGATGTGCAATACGCCCTGAATATTTCACAGCATATTTTCCTCCCGCAACCTGAAACCCCACAAACCGCACGTCAGCAGAAATGCTGTAAATAGTATTTCCAATTTGGAGCGGCGACAAATGCAGCAATTGTTTTGTGGTGTTTTTATTTTTTCATTTAAGCAGAACCAATTTCGAAGTGCAAAAGGAGAAATAGCAAGTGAGATCTGCTTAGCACTTGATGGCATGAGAGTTGAAAAAGGAAAAGTAGTGTCATATATTTCTCATCTAGAATGTTCTGAAGTGGTTTCAACTGTACATAGGCCTGTCATGATATCTATTATTTGTGGTACGATATATTGCACCAAGGGCTGCACGGTGGCGCAGTGGGTAGCACGTTCGCCTCACAGCAAGAAGGTCGTTGGTTCGAGCCTCGGCTGGGTCAGTTGGCATTTCTGTGTGGAGTTTGCATGTTCTCCCCGTGTTCACGTGGGTTTCCTCCAGGTGCTCCGGTTTCCCCCACAAGTCCAAAGACATGCGGTATAGGTGAATTGGGTAGGCTAAATTGTCCGTAGTGTATGTGTGTGAATGGGTGTGTGTGGATGTTTCCCAGTGATGGGTTGCAGCTGGAAGGGCATCCGCTGTGTAAAACATATGCTGGATAAGTTGGCGGTTCATTCCGCTGTGGCGACCCCAGATTAATAAAGGGACTAAGCCGAAAAGAAAATGAATGAACGAATATTGCACCAAAATATATTGCGATAAACGATATTATTGTCATTTTAAGACCATTTTATGCCACTCATTACATAATGACAGAATGACAATATAATATCATCACAATGCAGGTACACTCTTCCAAAGAACACATCATATTTTATTTTTAAGAATATTTAATTTAATTATAGTCATTTTAATAATGATGCATTGGAATCAGTAGGTGAAAACGCATATCCTTAATAAATAATAATAATAAATGTTAACAAAAAAGTGCAAAGAGTAACAGAGGCTGCGATATCATCTACCAGATCTATTTTCAGTCATCAGACACCCACATGAGAATATACTATAGTAATTTATAGTAAATACTATACTGTTTTTAACCATATTGACACTGACACCTCCAATAGAGATAGAGATGGTGCACAATCAGCTAAATTGTTGCTAGACTCGGTTTTTATGTATGGGTGATATATATTGCATCACCAAAAATAATTGAGGTCATGTCCATGTGTTGTGCGATAAGTCCATATAGCTATTATTTAATATAGTATAGCAATATTGCTCAGTGAACACTCTCATTGTTATGAGAGTTCAGAATGCTGTTTTGAATGTCAATAGTTCACATTTAGTGCACATCTATAGATTTTTAAAGGTGAATTATAGTATTTTGTACTCAATATTTTTTATGATTATTTCTTTACCTTTTTTGACCTACATCTTGATTTGTAATTACATGTTTTAATTAGATTTTTCTAATTTTATTCAGGGGGCGACACGGTGGCTCAGTGGTAAGCACTGTTACCTCACAGCAAGAAGGTCACTGGTTCGAGTCCCGGCTGGGTCAGTTGGCATTTCTGTGTGGAGCTTGCATGTTCTCCCCGTGTTGGCGTGGGTTTCCTCCGGGTGCTCCGGTTTCTCCCACAGTCCAAACACATGCGCTATAGGTGAATTGAATAAACCAAATTGGCCATAATGTATGAGTTTGAATGAGTGTGTATGGGTGTTTCCCAGTGATGGGTTGCAGCTGGAATGGTATCTGCTGTGTAAAACATATGCTGGATTAGTTGGCGTTTCATTCTGCTGTGGCGACCCCTGATGAATAAAGGGAC
The DNA here is from genome assembly GCA_903798115.1 of Danio jaintianensis. Taxonomy (NCBI): domain Eukaryota; kingdom Metazoa; phylum Chordata; class Actinopteri; order Cypriniformes; family Danionidae; genus Danio; species Danio jaintianensis. Next base: position 27,596,643 of record CAIGQV010019951.1, on the reverse strand, counting down.
TAAGCCAAAGAAAAGTGAAGGAATGACATTTTATTCAGTTGTTTGATTAAATAATTTATTGTAAAAAGAAATTTCAATAAATGTATTATTTAATAATAAATCTTTAATAATGAACCTATTATTATTACCATTATTAATGATTTTTAACATTCACAAAATATTCAACTTTTATTCATAAAATATATTCAAACATTTAATTTTGGTCTTATTTTTAAGTTAAATAATTAATTGTAAAAAAAGTTATTTTCATTCAATTAATGTATTAATAATAAATCTTTAATAATAAACCTATTATTATAATTAATGATTTTTAATATTCACAAATATTAAATATTCAGATTTCATTTAAAAAATAAATACATTTTTTATGTTTTCTTTTACGATCTCACCTCAGAATCAGTAGACAGAATCAACAAACATTATAAATTATAGCAATACATTATAAATATTACAACAAAAAAGTGCATTTTAAGACATTTAAATGTTTTGCACATGTGTTTGTCTTAAAAATAATGTCACAATGACTTATTAGTAGCAGAATATGAAAAAAAAATCATTCATCCATTTATTAATTCATTCATTCAGCTTAGTTACCATAAATACATCTATAGTATAATTTATAGACACTCCAAATGTTTTATTGTGTTTGTCATAAAACAAATTTGATGAAAAAAAAAAAGTCTTAAATGGGTGTAATTGTCAGGCAGTGTATCCTTTTGATTTTTGGATGAAAAGTAACTTGTTTGATCACAAATGAGTTCATTTAAGTCAGTGTTTCCCAACCCTGTTCCTGGAGGCACACCAGCAGTACATATTTTGGATGTCTCCCTTATTTGACCCATTAACTTCAGGTTTTGGAGCCTCTTCTAATGTTCTGATGAGTTGATTCAGGTGTGTTTGATTAGGGAGAGGTTGAAAATATGTACTGTTGGTTTGCCTTCGGGAACAGGGTTGGGAAACACTGATTTATATTATTCTGATGTCCGCTAAAGATAGCAACATGTAGATTTTTACAATATATTAATGGTATTCTTGATAATAACCTTCATTTTCTTTATGCAACATGCAGTATATATGGGGCGGCACGGTGGCTCAGTGGTTAGCACTGTGGCCTCACAGCAAGAAGGTCGCTGGTTCAAGTCCTGGCTGGGCCAGTTGGCATTTCTGATTGGAGTTTGCATGTTCTCCCCGTGTTGGCGTGGGTTTCCTCCGGGTGCCCGGTTTCCCCCACAGTCCAAACACATGCGCTATAGGTGAATTGGGTAATCAAAATTGGCCGTAGTGTATGAGTGTGTGTGTGAATGTGAGAGTGTATGGGTGTTTCCCACTTCTGGGTTGCGGCTGGAAGGGCATCCGCTGTTTAAACATATGCTGGAATAGTTGGCAGTTCATTCCGCTGTGGTGACCCCTGATAAATAAGGGACTAAGCCAAAGGAAAATGAATGAATGAATGACAGTATATTTGTTTTGTTTGATTTTGGGATGAAAAGTAACATGGAACTATAGTTTGATCCATTACATTTCTTAAGTTGCATTTTGTCTTGTGTTCTTTATCCTCTGTTGACTTTATCTGGTGTAATAGAGGAGAAGAGAAAGTTTGTTTGCGACTGAAACACGGATATTTTCCACTCATGTTTGTATTTGCTTAAGGAACATTTGGTGCATAACAGTTTGCATATGTATGTGTGTGAAAAACCAGGAGATGTACGATTTGTTGGTGAAAGCTAGAAAGCTAAACTGTAAAATATACAGTATGTCCTCATTTTCACTATCAGATCAACATGTCCTCTGAGAGATTTCTGTCAAATACTTGCTATTCCTTTATCTTCAGCCTTCTAATGTAAGACATGCACTTAGAGGATGGTGGCCTAATTAATGTTTCTTGAGTTTGGGAATATCATTTATTTTAAACAGCATCAACTGCTGCAAAATCCACTGTAAATAATGGATAAACTGCAATATTTACAAACCACTTCATGCCTGTTTGAGCTAAATGCTCTGCAATGCTATCTGAAGCACTCTGCATATTTCATGGTATGTTGATTTTGTTTCCAAAGTCAACAAAGATCTAAATTTACCCTATTCACATACACCAAGTAATGGGTTTTGGGGCCCTGGAAAGGTTTTGACGTGCCTTGATATTTATGCTTATTTCAGTTTCTTATAAATAGGTTAAAGGGCAGTGTTGTACAGTTTCGGAGTAGATGTGATTACAGTACTTAAACTGACTATCAAAGACATTTTACTCTGTTCTTCACTAAAGCAAAAGAAGCAACTTTTACTTTGTTCTTCACTACATTTTTGAAGTTGTATATGTACTCTTTACATGATATGTATATATAAACTGTAACACTGGCCAACCAAACATGTATTGTTCTCTGATGAGTCCACTTTCACTGTCTTTCCCACATCTGGGAGAGTTACAGTGTGGAGAAGCCCCAAAGAAACGTACCACCCAGACTGTTGCATGCCCAGAGTGAAGCATGGGGGTGAATCAGTGATAGTTTGGGCTGCAATATCATGGCATTCCCTAGGCCCAATACTTGTTCTAGATGACTGCTGTCACTGCCAAGGACTACCGAACCATTCTGGAGGACCATGTGCACCCAGTGGTTCAAACATTGTATCCTGAAGACAGTGCCATGTATCAGGATGATAATGTTCCAATACACACAGCAAGACTGGTGACAGAGTGATTTGATGAACATGACCCGCACAGACACCAGATCTAAACATTATTGAGCCACTTTGGGGTGTTTTGGAGGAGCGAGTCAGTAAACGTTTTCCTCCATCAGCATCATGTAGTGGCCTGAACACTATTCTCCAAGAAGCATGGCTCATAATCCCTCTGGCCACTGTGCAGGACTTGTATCTGTCATTCCCAAGACCAACTGATGCTAGATGAGAGAGCTGCTCTCATATGTCGTCTAATATATCTTCATTTGTGTTTTGAAGATGAACGAAGGTCTCAGGAGTTTGGAAGGACATGAGAGTGAGTAATTAATAAAGATTCTTTTATTTTTGGGTGAACTAACACTTTTTTGGTTGAAGTCTGATAATACTGTGTTCAGCACAAATTGTCCTGCAATAATATTTAAGCAGCATCTATGTACAAGTTTGTATTTTAAAGGCGGGGAAAGTATGTGTGGTTTGCAAAAGAAAAGTGAAGTCAATAAGGTCCTATTTTTTCACAAAGCTTTTGTTTACTGAATGTGGAAGGCTAGAGTTTTTACCACAAAACGATGTGAAAATCATCCTACCCACTCATTCAAATTATAAACAGTACATTGATTTATGAGTTGTGGGACACCTGCTTTTGTTAGAAAGGCCATATGTGAAGTGGTGTCATTTTGATGAAGATTGATGCACCATCAGTGTGGAATGAGACTGAGAGGTAAATGAGGTGATTTGGAGAATGGGGTTTTCTTTGTTTGTAGTTTATTGGCAATATAGCCTACAATATATAATCAAAATATTAATAATCAACGTCAAAGACACACACTGGTCTAGTGAAACTAGAACTAGAAATCTATGGGACTTGAGCAGTCACATATTTTTGTGTCATTCCTAGTTCATGTACAGCTTGCTGATCTGCAGTGTTGGGCAGGTTCCTTTAAAAGAGTAATTAGTTATAGTTACTAGTTACTTCTCACAAATAGTAACTGAGTTACATAATTATAAAAGTAACTAATTACCATGGAAAGTAACTAGTGCGTTACTTAAAAAAACATTTAATGTCAAATGACAATAAAATAAATATAAAACATTGTACACTAATCTGCATTATTTTAATGTTGTTGTGGGACATTGTGAGAGACGACCATCAAATTCAACATATCATCATATAATCATTACTATAGTTGCACAATAAAACACAATAGATGGTTTAGAACTAGATATTAGATATTATTTTCTTTAATTCTGTCTGAGTAATAAGTGTTTGCGGTGGAGAAAAGTTCAAATGAAGTTTTATTTGTTTTGACGTCGTGGTTTCGTCTCCTCCTTTGGTAGCAGAGCTCACGTTATCCCCTGCGTAGCCACTAATTTTGTGGCGGCATGTGACGACATGAGGTGCTTCATTAGATCAGAATTACTTGTCAGCGACGCAGAGAGACTCTTTTTTTTTCCTGGGCATAAGTTGAACGATACAGAAACATTCCTGCCTTTGACCTCAACGAGGGAAAAGTAGTGCTTATATTTCCAGTTTGCAAACGCTACCTTTGAACTTGGTGGATTTGCCATCGTTCTGACTCCTGGTCGTTGGTGCAACTGACTGTGCATGTGCTTGTGTGAACACTCGCCCTGTACACGATGGAAATGTACTCTATCTAAGCCAATCATCACGTTCTCGGTTACACCACGTTCACAGACACGCCAATCATCATCACTGGTTGGTTATGTGTCCTGCCCCAGCCCCGAACACACACCCACACCCCAGAAAGGGAGGTCCTATGGCTGAGAGAGACGCTGCTCGGATGAAAACTGCTTCAGTGTTCTCAATTATAGTAACACGCATTTTATTGTCAGTAATGGTAACGGCGTTGTAATGGGGACAGTCATTCAATTGATTACTCATTACTGAAAAAAGTAACGCTGTTTATTTATAGCGCCGTTATTCCCATCACTGCTGATCTGTCCACTTGTATTTCTGATCTTTTGCGACTGGCATGAAAATAATGTTATATAATCAATATTTTTAGGCCCCTTAAGATTACATTTTTTGATTGGCTACAGAACAAATGACTGTTGTTATGAATTCTTTCCAAATAGACATATTCATTTCATCTGCTGAAATTATACTCAATATATGTCGTAGAAAAATTCAATATTGCAATGTCAGTTTTTTCCAATATCGTGCTATTTTTTTTTTTTGTTTACTTCAGAATACTTGCCATTGTCTTTGGTCTGAATCTTCTCCTCGAACCTGTTTTCATTCTGTTTACCAGTCCACAGTTTAGAGGGCTGTGCGTCACTAATAATGGTCCGTGGGGAAACACAGTGCTCTGTGTGTAGTTAAATGAACTATGCGAAGCCTGGAGGCAAATAATTTGCCTTTTCTATTTGAGTTACACAAGGAATTGTTTCAGCCCTACTAAAGACCTTTATCAGGGAAAATTCACCCAGAATGCATTTTTTGTTTGGAAAAACAAGAGACGCCAACAGCCACACAAGAATTCAAATTCATCTTTATTTCTTTAGTGCTTTTACAATGTAGATTGTGTCGAAACAGGTTAACATAGATGAGGTTCTAGTAAATTGAAACTGTTTCAGTCCTGATCCTTGATCCTGTATTTTAAAGAAGGCTAAATTAAAACTCTTACAAGTCCCGTGAAGGGCTTTGAAAAGTGTATTTTTGTTCAATGTGTGATGTAAATTCAATGAGGTATATGCACACAGACGTTTAATTTTCAGTCAGCCAGCCCAATCGCGAACAGTGAACTGTCTTTCCAAAATCTTTACACAATTGACATGTTTGAGATCTGATTTCTTTAAAAATCAGTGATCTTCACTGCCTGATTGATTTACGATATAAAGTGGGTCTCAGAGCGGACAAGAAGCATTGCATTAAATTCCAGTTTTCCCCACCATGTCCTTTCAAATATGAACATTTATTTTACCCCAGTATTTTCAATGGAGTTTCTGGGCTAGCCTGCTGTTACTGATGCCGCTAGCATTTACATGGTCTTTCATCTCGTTTTACACTTGAACAACTAAATGGATGCTTAAGTCTATTTAACTGAATGTATTTTAATTACATTACAACATCGATGCTGTTAAAGGAACCATATAAAATTGAAAATAGTCACATAAACCAGTTTATCTTTGGCTGAAAAACACTAGCTGTGCATATAGCCCATCGAAACATGAAGACAGGGTCGGACATAGAGTAGCTCCTCCCCTTTCTAAAAAACAGCCAATAGAGTTTTTTTTTTTTTCACAGCTCTGCCACTGAGTGGTTGAGATCAAGCGCATCAAATGAAAGGCAAATTGAAGGGGGCGGGGCATGTCAGATACTCGAAAGCATTTGATTGGTCAGAATATTTAATGACAAACTGAAGTATGAGGTGATGTCAAAAAAATCATTGATTTATTTAGGCGGAAGCGACAAACTGCAAGTTTTGGAAGTTTATATCTTTTAAATTGGAGTTTTGTCACTATTGGAGCGCACTAGCTTATAAATATCCTTAAGACTAACTTACTTATGCTAACAACAAAATGTTTCACTTTTTAGTGCTAAAACTAAGGCATGCTTTAGCTCTTTTGAGATAAAGGAAAGGATGCACAAATCCCAACATAACCCCCGAACACATGAAGTATGCCCACCACACAAGAAAGGTATTAAATTCTAAAATATAATAGAGAATGAGAGAGGCAGTAATAGGGGCGTACGTCAACACCGAAGACACCAGCACGATCTGAATGATCCGGGAAGCCTTGATTTTATCCTGGCTCACTCCATCTTTCTTCTTGACGTCGTCACTCGGTCCTGGACGCCTCAGAGCCTTCAGGATCATCAAACAGCTGAACACTCCCATGATTAGAAAAGTGACGTATTGTGGCATAAGTAATTGGTACATGTCGGCGTGTCCCAATTTAACCACTAAGCTTGAGCTGATGATCAGAATCCATCCCAAGGCAGAAACGCTGATCCTGTATTTTAATGGTTTGAACTTCAGGAAGGTCATGGGATGCAGAACTGCTAGGTATCGCTCTATGCAGATGCAGGTTTGAAACATAGGACGACCGATCAGCAGGATCATCCCAAAAGTAAGCGTTACGTATTTACAGTTGGGGCAGTTAAAGAAGTACTGCTTGATTACTAAAGGGTAGGCGAAGTTGAAGAGGACTTCAACGAGGGATGTGTTGAACGTGAAGACGTCAAAACACTTTCCTCTGATCATGTCTTTCATGCTCAGCCACAGGACATAACAGTTTGCTGGACAACCAAGAATTAGGTTGACGCTGAAAGAGAAGGCCACGAAATTGTATGGTAAATCATGGCATTCGCTGGAGTTCTTTGCAAAAATGGATGGTTTGCATGTCGAAATGTTTGTCGCTTCTGACATGATCACACCTATGTGTCAACAAAAAGGTGTTCGTTAGGACAAGTGTATTATCATTTACTGAAACCATAAATCTTTTCCATGATGTTGGAAAACGAAAATATCACAAAAGCATTGACTACGTTTACATGGACATCAATAATCCGATTTTAATCCGATTAAGACAATACTCTGATTAAGAGTCTACCATGTAAACCGCGATTTTTGATGACCTTAATCCAACTAAAGTCATAATCGAACTAAACAGAAATCGGATTAAGACATGTGGAGTATGCCGATTTTAGTCGCAATATTGAAGTGCGGTACAGACATGTAAACACCGCAATCAAACTATTACATTAATGAAATGTTCTTGAATGAAAGTCAAACTGCCGAACTTCACATAACGTCGAAAAATTAAATATGAAACACTTGAAATTACATGAAACTTTGGAGGAAACATTGGATAGCGCGGTGACGCAATGACGCTAATCAAGCTATGTGCTATAACATGTAATATGGGATCATGAAAGGAACATTCAAAAAGCAACTCATGTAAACACCTTAATCATATTATTGTCTTATTCAGATTAAGGCAAATAATTTGATTACTGATGTCCATTTAAACCTAGTCTGTGTTGGTTAAGTTATATCAAAAAAGTATTTAATTACTAATTACATCATTAAAATGTATTTAAATTACTTTTCTAATTACTTTGTCTAAAAAGTAACTTAGTTACTTTATAAGTAATTGAATTACTTGACTGAATATACTAAATATCCACATAAATCTTAATGCATAGACATTAGAAAGTAAACTTCTTTAAATTGGAGTCAACTTTTTAGTGTTGTTTTAAAATCATAAACAATTCGATTTTAAACTATGTATCAAAATACAAATCATTTCAAATTAATGACACCATAATTCATACATACCATATTGGCATAAATGTGCAATTGTCGGACAATTAAAACTTTCTTTAGTTAAAAATTAAGTATCTAAATAACAAATATATGTATAAGAAATGTATACCTTATATTGTCATGAACTAATTCTCAATTGCTCAATTGATCTTAAGTATATGCAACTGCCATGATAAATGATAAATGTTCTTCTTTACTTAAATTACTCTGCTGTTGAATCTAAACTGTTGAATTTATGTACAGTATTTTAGCAAGTGGGCGTCACGGTGGCGCAGTGGGTAGCACGTTCGCCTCACAGCAAGAACGTCGCTGGTTCAAGCCTCGGCTGGGTCAGTTGGCGTTTCTGTGTGGAGTTTGCATGTTCTCCCCGTGTTCGCGTGGGTTTCCTCCGGGTGCTCCGGTTTCCCCCACAAGTCCAAAAACATGTGGTATAGGTAAATTGGGTAGGCTAAATTGTCCGTAGTGTATGTGTGTGAATGAGTGTGTGTGGATGTTTCCCAGTGATGGGTTGCAGCTGGAAGGGCATCCGCTGCGTAAAACATATGCTGGATAAGTTGGCGGTTCATTCCGCTGTGGCGACCCCGGATTAATAAAGGGACTAAGCCGAAAAGAAAATGAATGAATGAATGAATTTTAGCAAGTAGGCTGCACGGTGACGCAGTGGGTAGCACGTTTGCCTCACAGCAAGAAGGTCGCTGGTTCGAGCCTCGGTTGGGTCAGTTGACGTTTCTGTGTGGAGTTTGCATGTTCTCCCCGTATTTGCGTGGGTTTCCTCCGGGTGCTCCGGTTTCCCCCACAAGTCCAAAGACATGCGGTACAGGTGAATTGGGTAGGCTAAATTGTCCGTAGTGTATGTGTGTGAATGAGTGTTAGTGGATGTTTCCCAGTGATGGGTTGCAGCTGGAAGGGCATCCGCTGTGTAAAACATATGCTGGATAAGTTGGCGGTTCATTCCACTGTGGTGACCCCAGATTAATAAAGGGACTAAGCCGAAAAGAAAATGAATGAATGAATTTTAGCAAGTACATTATGAGTAACTGTAATTAAATTACCTTAAAATGAAAAGTAATCCTTTGCTTTAATTTTTCAGCAGAAAAGTAATTCAATTACAGTAACTAGTTATAACTTATTACACCCAACATTGTATACAAGGCAATGTTTCTAATTTAAACTTGAATTAAAATTATTACATTTTTAAATAAAAAATATGAATTAAAAATCATAAATTGTATAATTCATTCATTCATTCATTCATTTTCTTTTCGGCTTAGTCCCTTTATTAATCTGGGGTCACCACAGCGGGATGAACCGCCAACTTATCCAGCATATGTTTTACGCAGCGGATGCCCTTCCAGCTGCAACCCATCACTGGGAAACATTCATACACACTCATTCACACACATACACTACGGACAATTTTAGCCCACCCAATTCACCTATACCGCATGTCTTTGGACTTGTGGGGGAAACCGGAGCACCCGGAGGAAACCCACGCGAACACGGGGAGAACATGCAAACTCCACACAGAAATGCCAACTGACCCAGCCGAGGCTCGAACCAGCGACCTTCTTGCTGTGAGGCGAACGTGCTACCCACTGCACCACCGCGTCGCCCTGTATAATTCATATACTGTAATATTTTAGTAAATATTAAGAGCTTATGAATAAAGTGACATCTTTAAAACGGATATGTTACCTTACAGGAGAGCCTCGCCGGTTGAATGTTGAACTGAATGTGGTTTGGTTCTCATACTGCTGATGTGCTTTATAGCTCTTATTACTTTTTGGATAACCTTTGACTTTTTGTTTTGCCATCTGTGAAATATTATTACAGATTGTGAAATGCTAGACATGCAAATGAAATAACACTTAGATAAATAGCTTGTTCCAGGAGAGAATGGTATGTTTTGAGGAAAATGTGTGCTGTGTGGTGCTTCCATGCAAAACTCATTGCTTTGTATATTGCCATGTTGCTTAAGAGATTGCTATGCATTATGTTGAATGTGATGTAACATTTTGCTCTCACTCTCATTATATTATGTCAGAAATTGTATGAGCAGTAGTATGATAGCATGTTATTCCAAATTCAGTCATATGTATTAATATTTAACTTCTGGGATGTCTAGGAAACTGTGAGTATTTTTTTGAAGCCACACCTGTCACCTGTGTGTCTGTCTGTTTTTCTGTAGTGAGTTCATGCAAGTTCAGCTGGCAAGTGTTTTTTTTCTGTCCTGTCAAATAATATGGAAAAAATAGAGAATTGCATTATGGAAATGCAAACCTGACTTGTGAAAAAAAAATGACTGACAATCTACTGGACTGAAATGGAAACCAGTGAGCATGGACTCTGCGTGGCCAGTGAAATAATGAGAAAGTTGAATGTTTCTAGGCCAGAGTTCAAGCATGCACTTGGATTTTTCAGCAGTTGGTGGCGCTGTAGACTTTGAGTTGAACTTTCCAAAGCTGTAAAATCATTTTAAAGAATATCAAGTGCACTTTTTGAGGACCTTATGTGGACTTTGTATTTGCGTAAGGCCAATTTATACTTCTACAGTAGTCAACATTTAAAGGGGATCAACACCGTTCATCAAAGTTGACCTAAAACTATTGATCAACACCCATTCTTGTCTTAGGACAATTTTTAAAAACTGTTTGATCAGTTATATTGATCAGTTGATGGTTAGCACTGTTGCCTCACAGCAAGAAGGTCGCTGGTTTGAGTCTGGTTTGAGTCCCAGCTGGGTCAGTTGGCATTTCTGTGTGGAGTTTGCGTGTTCTCCCCGTGTTGGCGTGGGTTTCCTCCGTGTGCTCCGGTTTCCCCCAGAGTCCAAACACATGCGCTATTGGGGAATTGAATAAACTAAATGGGCCGTAGTGTATGTGTGTGAATGTGAGAGTGTATGGGTGTTTCCCAATACTAAGTTGCAGCTGGAAGGCTGCATATGTTTTACGAAGCCGATGCCCTTCCAGCCGCAACCTATTATTGGGAAACACCCATACACTCTCGCATTCACACACACACTCATACACTACGGCCAATTTTTCAGCATATTGTAGCATTGCAGAGTTGGAGTAGAAGATTCCAAAAGTTGCTCAGGCAATTTCTAAGACCCGTCCCAATCAATGAGCTGCCCTTATATGGTTTTCTGTTTTAGAGACTTCATTCAAAATTGAAGTGTTTTCATCATTCAGTCATCAGTCATTTTGTCAAAATCTTTTATTGTGTAATCACACAATTACTTTTTATTGTGTAATATGTAATCATTAATCTTTTTATGAATTACATTAAATTGTAATCTTTATCACGACAGCACAACAAATGCAGGAATACCAACACACTATAAAGGTTTTATAATCTAAAATTGTAGGACACATTTACATTTACTCATCTAGAAGACGCTTTTATCCAAAGCAACTCACAAGTGAGGGTAAAAGAAACACTTCAGATAAACAGAGAGAAGCAGTATATACATATGACAAGTCTAAGTTTTTTGGTTTATTTTTCCCCCACGAAGTATGTGGTGCTTATAAGAAGGTGTCTGGTGCATATGGAGAGGGAAAGAGTGTGTCACTTGAGCCTGGTTTATACTTCTGCGCCGAGTTATTGGCGTGACCCACGACGCATGTCTTGCGCGTTGTCGTGCATTTATACTTCTGCGTGCTGTTTGTGTTGCTCTGCAATAGCACTTCCGAAACGCTATCTGGCAGTAAGTTATGTTATGTTTCTCTATGTCGAGTTTCTTCGCTGGTGTTTTGTTTTTTTCTGAACACTACCTTAATGTAGAAGTAGCTCAAACTCTCTCATTCAGAGGCGGGAACCGGCAGACGTGCAACAACTTTAATCATAAGGTAAACACAAAACAAAACCATCTGGAGCTCCTTCACGGGACTCCACACTTGTAAACAATCGCTCCATCGGGCTTGCGCGGCTCTTGGTCCCGCCCACACGCGTCAGCGCTACCAAGCTGACCAATCAGAGAGCTTGCGCTACGTGTCGTTGCGACGTGTAGTTACATTTTGTGAGAGGTGCATTCCCAGAATACACCAGCTACAACGGCAACATGGCTGCACACTGAGATTTTTTTCAAGAATTCTTACAACAAACAAGCGTATGTTTTATTACATTCATAACAGCGTTTGTGTTTTACTGTCATGCTTTTTAAACAACATACTTTCACATCTGATGACACTCGAATACCCTGTCAGAAAAGCCTAGTGGCTGGAAATTACCTTTTTACAGTGTCTGGTATAACGTTAATGTTGATTTGTTTTTTTTGCATAGATGAATATGGCCACGGTGTAAATACACAGTACAATTATGAGCTTATTGCCACATTATATCATTATGATGACATGATATATGCCTTTAGTGATTTCCTGAAGATAAATACCAAAAAATAACACAACTGAAATAACTACAGCAGTTGCCATCGTCAATCTCATATGAAGTAAGAGCTCGCGTGTGTTGTAGTGGTGTCCCATTTCTTAGGGGTAAATTTGAAGCCCTTCCCCATCGCACTCTGTTTCAAGGTCCAAGGGGATGGGGTAGGGGTACAAAAATAGAATTGGGATTAGGCCTTAGAGTTGGTTTGTCAAGCCCACTTCATGGGTGAAGCACACTAAGTGTTTTCTTGCTGTCCTTTCCTTTGATATTTTGAGTCATACTATTTAAATTCTGAAGCAAAGATCCACATTTAAAATTCTCTTGAGATAGAGGAAAGGCTGCACAAACCCTGTCATGATCCCTGAACACAGGCAAACAGACCAAGCTACAAGAAATGTGTCATTATCTAAAAGGTAATACAGCAGGACACAGATTACAACTGGAGTGTACATAAACATGGAAGATGTCAGCACGATCTGAATGATCCAGAAAGCCTTGATTTTATCTCTGTTCACCCCGTCTCTCTGCTTGACATCTTCACCTGGACCAGGACGCTTCAGAGCCTTCAGGACCATCAAACAGGTGAACACTTTTGTGATAAGAAAAGCGAGGTACTCTACTAAAAGTACATTGTAGATGTTAAAGACGCCCAATGCAACTAAAAGGGACGAGCAAATGATCAGAACCCATCCACTGATGCATATAGTCATCCTGTATTTCATGGGTTTGAACTTCAAGAAGGTCACTGGATGGAGAACCGCAATGTATCGCTCCACACAAGTGAACGTTTGAAACAATGGACGACCGATCATCGTTACCAATCCAAGAGCGGCTGTTACATACTTGCAATTGTGGCACTTAAAAAAGTACTGTTCGATTACAAAGGGGTATGCAAAGTCGAAGGTGACCTCAGTCAGCGATGTGTTGAAAATGAAGACATCAAGAGACTTTCCTCGGGTCATTTCTTTCACGTTCAGCCACAGGATGTACAAGTGTGCTGGAAAACCAAGAACAAGGTTGGTGCCGAAAGAGAAGACAATGAAATAGTAAGGTAAACCATAACATTCAATGGCGTTCTTGACAAAAATGGACTCCCAGCACGTTGAAATGTTCGTCGCGTTTGACATGATTTCACCTACATGTTTGGAAGTTGAATGGAAATCAATGAGAAGGCAAAAGGAAAGGTTTGTTAAGACAGTGTATAGTTATTTCTCTGAATTAAAATTGATACGTTACCTGACCGGATCGTTTGCAGTCGCTCCTCAGTGTATTTAATGTTCACCTAAAGATCAAACTGATCAGAAAATCAGACTTAATGTGGTTTGTTTCAGATGCTGCAGATCTGTTTTATAGCTTTGATCAATGATTAATGGATCACTTTAACTTAGTTATGCAGTTAATCATAGTTATGCATTTAATAATAACTTGACTTCTAGCTGATCATTTGGTATCAGAAGTGGCTTATATGAAAGGCAAAGGCTTCTAGATTACGCTTATTTTACCAAAAATAAAAAATACGATCATGGCTTGCTTTTGAATGATTTAATTAGGACAGTAAGGTCTGACTTTGCTTAGACAAAAGTCTTGTCACTTAACAGAAATAATGTACAGTATAGAATATAAAGTCATGGTGCAGTGGTAAAAAAATGCATATTGTGTATGACTCCCATGAGCTTGGAGGACTGCATCCATACATCTAAAATAACTTATTAATAAAGTCATCTGGAATGGCAAAGAAAGCGTTCTTGCAGGACTCCCAGAGTTCATCAAGATTCTTTGGATTCATCTTCAATGCCTCCTCCATCTTACCCCAGACATGCTCAATAATGTTCATGTCTGGTGACTGGGCTGGCCAATCCTGGAGCACCTTGACCTTCTTTGCTTTCAGGAACTTTGATGTGGAGGCTGAAGTATGAGAAGGAGTGTAGAGCCTACTTGCTAGAGCCTACATTCATCTGTGTGATCTCAAAGACACTGACGTTTGCTTGACCAGGGAGTCAATGGGGATAACACAAGAGGTAGCTAACACGTTACTATGAGCTATTAGATATGCCCGTGTCATTAACATGCACACATTCATTATCTTTTGCGAGTGCTCCCTTTCTGTCTGCTTCTAAATCAAAGCAGGGACTAGAAGATCTACCATAACTGATGAAATACTGTGATGCAAAAGGCAAGTTAATTTTAACTTGTCTATATTTTGGTATTTGACCATGGAATACACTACCTGACAAAAGTATTGTCGTCGATCCCAGTAAGAGCAACAAATAATAACTTGACTTCTAGTTGATAATTTGGAAAAGTGGCAGAAGTTGAACTGCATCCCAATCATCACAAATACTGCAGAAGACCTATTGGAACCCGCATGGACCCAAGATTCTCACAGAAATCAGTCAAGTTTGGTGAAGAAACAATCATGGTTTGGGGTTACATTTAGTATGGGGGCGTGCGAGAGATCTGCAGAGTGAATGGCAACATCAACAGCCTGAGGTATCAAGACATTTGTGCTGCCCATTACATTACAAAACACAGGAGAGGGCAAATTCTTCAGCAAATATTTTAAACTGACTTCCATTGACTTCTATTTTGTTTCGATTGATGACGTAAAACTCTGGACGAGTCTTCTTGCATGCATTTGTTTTTGATGCGGTAAATCTACAAAGGTACAGTCTCAACAAGGGAAAGCATCGGATTCTGCATTTACAAATATATAATTTAATTGTAAACTTGGCGAACAAGATGCAGAGTGAAAATACTTACCTTAAAAGAATTTGCCTTTCTGCTCATTTTGCTAGAATAAAACATGGTGATAAAGACCTCCTAGATGTTGAGTTTCAGTGGGACAAAGTACAACCTGTCTTCTGCTGGAAAATGTTGTAGAAAATGGCAAACAGTCAAACCGGCAAGTGCATTGTATTTGCATACCCATTGACAGCAGAAGATAAATTATAATTGTTCCACGCCAAAGTTTTGAACATTTTGTTCTCTGGGCACTGAGTGCAACATTGAGCTTGTGTGCAAGATTCCAACATCGCTCTGAGAATTTACCAGAATGTTCCCAATCAACGAACTTCACGACTTTCATGATAGAAACTTGATTTAACTTTTTATACAGACATTTGGAGTCATCAAAAGTACAGTATAATTGAAAAACTCTTATTATTATTGAACAGTGAGTGTTTCACTTTCTTATTTTAACATGGCTAAAAAGAAAAGTTGTACACCAAAGAAAACTCTTTGGAGATAGAGGAGATGCTGCACTAACCTTAATATCATCAACAACATATCCTTCAAAATACATTGCATTTAAAGGGATAAACTATTTATTTGACAGCTTAATTTGTACATAAATACAAATGCTATTAAACCAGGCTGACGCTCAAATTATTTTTAAGTATTTAATTGGAATAAATATTGACTTTTGTTTCATTTTGCCAGATCGAGTCACATATATATTGTAACTCTATCTTAAATGCTAAAGCAAAGGCCCACTTTTAAAATTCTCTTGAG
This sequence comes from Danio jaintianensis, assembly GCA_903798115.1. Lineage (NCBI taxonomy): Eukaryota > Metazoa > Chordata > Actinopteri > Cypriniformes > Danionidae > Danio > Danio jaintianensis. The sequence continues at coordinate 27,580,783 of CAIGQV010019951.1, read as the reverse complement.
ATAGAGGAAAGGCTGCACAAACCCTGTCATGATCCCTGAACACAGGCAAAGAGACCAAGCACAAGAAACGTGTCATTATCTAAAAGGTAATACAGCAGGACACAGATTACAACTGAAGCATATATAAACATGGTGAACACCATCAAACAGGTGAACACTTTTGTGATGAGAAAAGCGAGGTACTCTACTAAAAGTAAGTTGTAGATGTTAAAGGCGCCCAATGCAACTAAAAGACATGAGCAAATAATCAACACACATCCAACGAGGGATATAATCATCCTGTATTTCATAGGTTTGAACTTCAGGAAGGTCACTCGATGGAGAACCGCAATGTATCGCTCCACACAAGTAAACGTTTGAAACAATGTACGACCCACCAACAGCACCAATCCAAGAGCGGCTGTTACATGCATTTAAAGCAGTTAAAGAAGTACTGTTTGATTATAAAGGGAAACGAGAAGTTGAAGATGACCTCAGTGAGCGATGTGCTGAAGACGAAGATCTCAAGAGACTTTCCTCGGATCATTTCTTTCATGGTCAACCACACGATGTAAGAGTGTGCCGGTAAACCAAGAACCAGATTGGTGCCTATAGAGAAGACGACGAAGTAATAAGGTAAATGGTGGCATTCGCTGGAGTTCTTCGCAAAAATGAACGTGTGGCATATTGAATTATTGGTAATCTCCACCATGATTGCACCTACATATTAGAAATTCAATACAATTTTAAAAAGGTGTTTAAAGGAAAGGTTTGTTACCGTTGTATGAATGTTAAAGATGCATTTCAAACTCTTTAAGGTTGATACGCTACCTCAAAGAAGAGTTTGTACAGTAGTTATTCCTCAAATCCACCGACTACTTGAGTCTCGATATCAAAATGATGGACCTCATGATCTGCTCTACAGTTTTGACTGATGACTTGTTGGATCAACTCCCGCCTGGTCAATAAGCATTAGGAGAGATACGAGATCAGGTATTTCTCGAGAGCCCCCTAGTTCGTTTTTAACCTATACTTTGGTTAATATGGTGGTTCTAATTGATTCAGTATGTATGTATTGAGTGCTTGTGACTGTTACTACAATTAGTTTATGTACATGTTTTTAGACTACCCAGGGACCCGGGGAAAACAAACGCGATCACGGGGAGATTATGCAAACTCCGCACAGAGAGTACAGACTGGCTCAATTAGAACTTGTACCTTTGGCCCTCCCGCTGCAAGGCAGCAGCGCCGGCCACTGAGCCACCGTGTCACCCGATCATAGAATTGAGGAGGAGGGAGAAGGGAAGGATGGGGGGGGGGGGGGATTTATTCCATATCTTCAAAAATGAAGATATGGAATAAAGTTTAGGCAGGATATTTATAGTAGTTTTGGAATGATCTGATAGGCTAGCTAATGATTAGCGATAAGGATCAGCTGTAGTCGATCATATCACATGCTCCTCTCGAAATTAGTTTGTGAAACTTCACTTATGTCACCATGTAAAACGTATGTTGCTATGGTGTTGCTATACACAACTTTTCAACATGGGAAAAATAAAAAATTCTGTTTGGTGGAATTTTGCAATGGAGGAAACAATACAATATTCCTGTTGGCACCAATAGTCTTTGACACATTGCACTACAGTGTAGGGATGCAACGGACTTAAAATTCTGGGTCGTAAGCGTATATTTTTTAATGCACTTGGCTGGACACCGAAAATGATTTGTGATAATTATTTTATTAAATAATAGAATTTTTTAAGACTTTTTAAATTCAAGAATGGTGTTGTTTCAGCTCATTTCAAATAAGTAGTAAAACTTAAGTAAAAACTTTTTTTTTGAGTGTATCAGAGCTGAATATTGAGCTGTTTGACTGTATTTGCTGTATTTTTGCAGCTTTTTCAAACTACTTATTTGAAATGAGCTGAAACAACACCATTCTTGAGTGTTTTTGGGACAAATTAAATGTTTTATGTTCAATCCATTTAAATTTGTTAAAACAATTACATTAACTCAATCGATTTGTGTTGGGACTCAGCATTTTTTACAGTGTATCTGCTTATGCATGAATCGCACGTTCACCAGAAAAGTAAAAACACTCAAGTAATATGCTAAAACGATGTTTCTATGAAGTGTACTTGTTCCTGCTGCTTGCAATAGCGCTACTGTACTGTCATGGCAACCCCACTCAATTGATTGTTGGTATACCACAATGGTGTTTGCATCTCTTTTGCACTTTGGTTGACATAAAAAAAATATATCTGCACTTAGTGTATCGAAATTAAAGTTTTTTTTAGCGCAGTGCTTTCTGCGTCCTGTACGCATTGTCTACAGCTACATCTCTCTACATTTTTCCCTTTTAGATGCAAACCAAAAATTACATTTTTGCCGTTAACTACAATAATTAGGGCTGCACGATATTGGAAACATCCGACATTGCCATGTTTTGTTTGTCTACGATATATATTGCGTTTTGAATACAATTTCACCAGATGACTTAAGCAGCTCTATTTGGTAAGAATTCAGGTACAGAAACTGAGTAATCAAATGTAGCTCTTCATAGTCTTCATTGTATAAATAATCCAATATATATATTATTTTATTGAAGTTCATTCATTCATTTTCTTTTCGGCTTAGTCCCTTTATAAATCTGGGGTTGCCACAGCAGAATGAACCGCCAACTTATCCAGCATATGTTTTACGCAGCGGATGCCCTCCCAGCTGCAACCCATCACTGGGAAACATCCATACACACTCGATCATTCACACACATACACTACGGACAATTTAGCCCACCCAATTCACCTATACCGCATGTCTTTGGACTTAAATGCTAAGGCGGAGAAAACCCACGCGAACACGAACATGCAAACTCCACACAGGAACGCCTGACCCAGCCAAGGCTCGAACCAGCGACCTTCTTGCTGTGAGGCGAACATGCTACCCACAGCGCCACCGTGTGGTTTTCTAAATTTCTAAATTTCTAGTGCCTGAATGCTTCAATCTCTCTTGATACACTCATACAGTCACAGGCCTTAAAAACACATGAGGAATTCCAGCGTTATGGATGTGACATTTGAAAAAACTCAAAACATAAATTCACATAGAAATTTGGTTGGGTAAGTTACCTTAAAAAAGTAATCGATTACAAATTACTGATTACTACTGGAAAATTGTAATATGATTACATGACTAATTACTTGATGTAAAAAGTAAACATATTACTAATTACTTTACTTTGAAGTTACTTTTAAAACATAAAATATACCTGTAAAAATACATAATAAACTTCAACTCTTTCAGTAATTTAATATTCACTGAGAAACATTACAATGGGTTGATCACAGAAACTTGACATATTCAAAAGACTTAAAGAGTTTGCCCAAAACTTAAAATTCTCTCATCATTCACTTGTTCTAAACCTGTTTGTCTTTTTTTTTTTTTTACACAAAAGAAGAAAACTGTATACCTGTAACCATTGACATCCATAGTATGCAAAAGCACTGCAGTGTTTGGGTGTTCTGTGTTTGTCTGAGGTAATTAGTCTACCGAAATGTGTATACTGTATTCCAAAGTGAAGCTGATCGGTCAGCTCTTGTCACGTGACTCACGGTTTTCAACTGGGTGCACCTGGGAAATGCGAGTGCACGCAATATGCAATAGACGAGTATAAAATTCTTGTATTAAAATGTATAATTTATAAATACATTTTGTGTGTATTTGTAATATAATTTTGTCCTTTAATACAAGCAGTCCGATATATGAACTGTACTTTAATATTACCTGCTCAAAGAAAACACTCTTTTTGAATGTATCAAACAAAACTGAAGTACATGCGCAGAACAACATGAGCATTTATAGCAAATAAACAAATGTAAATATTATCCCGCTTGCTTTTTGAGCGTTGTCGAGAGAGTTGTTAAACGCCTATGATTGGTCACGTGCTCAACAGAAAGGGCTGCGATTGGCTTTAACGCTCTGGCCGCTGTTCACCGATGAGTGACGCTGATAAACGGCAGCGGCGATCACAGCTGATCCATGATAGACGCGGTGGAGAAACTCGCTCTGCAGACACGCCGAGAGGAGAGGAAACTTGTGCAGACTTTATGCGTTTTTTTAAAGTAGTTTGGAGTGTTTTAATTACTCGCGCTTGCCTCCCTCACCATAGTAAGCTACCGCATTATAGCTCATATGAGATAAATGACGTCAGTATGTAATAACCGGTTAGGATCTGTTACTGAACCGATACCGAATTGTCCGCCTCTGCATCGCGGTGCACCAAAGAAACAATTAATTTTGACACCCCTATAAGTAACACAATTACACTGACTTTAGTAACTGTAATCAAATTACACAAATTTAAAATGTAATTTGTTACATTACTGCGTTCCCCAAAAATGTAATTAGAATACAGTAACATGTTACTGTGGAACGCCTTACACCCAACTCTGCATAGAAAGTATGTGTTAACATAATATTGAAACATCTGTTTATATTTTCCAAAACTACTAACTGCAGAGTTATGGGATCAGAAAAAATATCAATCTGTAAACATTTTTTATATTTTAAATGAGGAAAATAAACATGCGTTATGGATGTGATCTAAAGTCTGCGAGTTTACAGTAAACAAAATACTTTGTAGAAATTCTGTGAATTAAACTGCACAACCCAAAAGAAATAATGCTGATCAGAAGGATGAGTTGCTCACTGTAGAACAAACATAATTGATTTGATTTGATTTGACATTTTTTTGCATTTATGAGGAAAAAGCTTGGTTATGGATGTGACAGCTCTCCGTTATGGATGTGACAGATGTGAAATTCCCACTTGTGTGACTTTGGTAAATCAAATATAATTGTTTGAAAACACTGACAGAGACAGTACTGTAAAATACAAGCCTACACACAAAAAAAACGTAGAAATGGTTTCGCTATTTTGGTGAAAACTTAATTTTTTTCATGGCAAGGTTGAGATTTGCATGGACAAACGTAAAAATAAATGAACTTTTACTCCACTATGTAAAAATCTTCAATGACTGTGGCTCCTGGTCAAATATAATCCCAATTCAACACTGCAGATCTTGCGATGTGACTATTGCAGATGCACACATTGTGATATCGATGCTGAAACGATATATTGTGCAGCCCCACTACAGACATCCCAAGTCTCCCGGAAGTTCTGGGAGTCTCCCGTATATTGATAGTGGCTCCCTGATGCCCGCGAATTAAAAAAAATATCCCGGAATCTAGAGCGTACACTCGAGACATTAATGTCTGCATCGTGAATCTTATAAATGCACATCTCAGAATGCACGCACATGACGGACTGAGCGAGAGAGGCCGTGCGTGCTTGTGGAACTGTGCATGTGTGCCTGCTCTGGCGCGTGCTAGACAGAGCATCCTGATTGGTTTACTCAGCAAAAGAAGCCAATCAGCTTTCAGTGTGGGCGGACTTTTATTTCTTTTCTCGGGGAGACCTAAATGAAGTTCAGAGGTCATCATGGCAGATGGAGAGTGCCCAAAAAAACGAAAATACAAGACCCGCTTCACCCAAGATTACACTAAAACATATCCCCGTCTGATAAGGGTAAAAAATAATGACAGTGTTGCGCGGTGTACTGTTTGCAACAGTGAATTCAGCATTACCCATGGTGGCTTAAATGACTGTAAAAGGCATGTTGAGGTGAGTTGCGTCATTTAATGTGAATTTTATTTAGGTCTATCAAAGGGCTGTCATGAAACTAAACCAAACATTCATGTGAAATTCTTTCCAATTAGTTATTAAAAAATTTTCAAGACATCTTCCTGAAATGGTCACGACATCTCCCTGAAATGAGTTCTTGCAGGTTGGGATGTCTGCTACTATGATGCACATGGTGACCCGAGTTCAATTCTTGGCTCAAGGTCTTTTTCCGATCCTTTCCCTCTCTCTCTCTGTGCCCAGGAAATGATGTTGGCCAGTTTAAGAGCACTCCTGCCATTAGCACTACTGCATGAAATATCATCAAAGATGCAGTCGGGTTAAACTCGCTCTCCTCCAAATGATAATTATCATCCGCAAACTCAAAGATGCAGAACACGAGACTTCAAAGCTCAGTAACATGACAGTTCAGTTCGGACGGCTGTGCTGCGCTCGTGGGAGCTGGAATGTTATTACCACTGCAAGAATATAATTATCTAATATTACGCATTTCTGAGATTAGCAAGAAGAAGATAGCAGAGAATTGTACGATCAAGGCTCTTTTAGGTTTTAAAGGTGTTTGGGAACATTGTGTGCTCTGCAGATCTGCAGGACGGAAGATTCTCCCGCTCGCAGAAAAGTTTCTTAGCAATGAAGAGCCCACATTTGAAGGATGACTGGTCTTGTTTAAAAAGTTTTAAGTGGAGGATCTTTATATATTTGTCCAAATTTTTGTAATTCTGTGAATTCCCCCAATATTAATAATAAAAAAAGATTCTCTGTGTGTGGCCACTATATTTTATTACTTTTGGAGCAATTTTGAGATTACATTAAATATAAAATCACATGCATGCGCGCACACACACACACACACACGCACAGACACAGGATGTGGTTAACCTCCCTGGTTTTTGCATTCTACATTTATTTTTTATGTTAACTTGATTTATATACATATTTTATATATTTATGCATAGGCTGGTTCTAAAAAGGAGCAATTATGCCTAAATAAAAAAATTGATTACAAATGAATTAATGATTATGTTATTATATTAATGTTAGCACTGTCGCCTCACAGCAAGAAGGTCGCTGGTTCGAGTCCCGGCTGGATCAGTTGGTATTTCTGTGTGACGTTTGCATGTTCTCCCCGTGTTGGCATGGGTTTCCTCCGGGTGTTTCCCCCACAGTCCAAACACATGCGCTATAGGTCAATTGGATTAACTAAATTGCCCGTAGTGTATGAGTGTGTGTGAATGAGTGTGTATGGGTGTTTCCCAGTACTGGGTTGCGGCTGGAAGGGCATCCGCTGCTTAAAACATATACTGGAATAGTTGGTGGTTCATTCCGCTGTGGTGACCCCTGATAAATAAGGGACTAAGCCGAAGGAAAATGAATGAATGAATAATAATTATATATAAGTTCATATATCTGGGTACTGAGCAGCACTGGCTGCTAAAAAGACATAAATCTCACTGGATTAATTAATTAATTTGAATTATTTGCAAATAATTTTAACATTTTAATAATTTAATTTAATTAACATTTAATTTAATTCAATGTTAGTTATGTATCGGTTTAAAATAGCTCTTACGTCCAGTGTTGTGTTCATATTCATGATTATGTTTATGTAGCACCGTGCTCCTGCGAGACATTTCGTTCCACTGTATGACCGCACATGTACATGTACAACTTGAACTTGAATTTGATTTCACTGGTCCTCACTAATTAAAAGTGCTTGTAAATTGTCTGCTTATAAAAGTGCTTATAAATTGCTTATAAAAAAAGTGTTCGTATATTAATGATGACTTGTTTCTGTGAGAGTTAGGTTTACGGTAGGCCATAGACACTATCATTAACTAGATATAAACACAATGGAAGTCTGTGTCCTCACTAAGATAGTGAAACAAACCCGTGGGTGTGTGTCCCCAAGTGTCCCCACAAGCAGAGCAATACCGGTCAATTTTGACCCCATGGGCAGGCCCGTAGCCTCCTGGTTAAAGCGGTGGCTCTTTTTTTCTCAAAAATTTGACCTTTTGTTGCAGTTATTCAACTCATTTTCTATTTAATTATGAGATTTAAATACTGCAATTTATTGACATTTTAAGCAGTATTTTTAGCTGGATTAGCTTGTCAGATGGTCTTCATAACCACACTTTTTGATGTACCAAAACTATTTGCTAAAGATTTAGAATAAACAAATATGAATAAATACTTATTTTTAAAACACAAATTTATCACGTCGTATATCATTAGAAAAAATAGGAATCTGTTACAATTTTAAATTAAAAACTGTTGCCTATTGTCATTTATTAGGCAAATAACAAACTGGCCAGAGCATTCAACTGTCCTCAGTCAGAATTTGGCCATTTGAATAATAAAAAAAATTAAAAGATAATTATAATGTAGAGCTTAACATTTGTTTCTAGTCTCTCTTGTTTAAAAAAACGACATTTGAAAATTCATGAATGACAACAATATCCTAATTAGTATTAGAGATGCACGATTCTGGCTTAAATGAGAATCACGGTTTTTTTGCTTAAAATCAAGATCAGGATTTTCTCACGATTCTGTAGATGTCAAATAAAGGTTAATATGAGTAGGCTATTATTACTGTTATCTCTCAAACATATGGTAAAACAACAATAATAATATTAGGTCTACTGTTGGTTAAAATGCTAAATTTTGTATAGACTTTGAATGGTGGACTTGAACAGACTTTAAATTTGTCCTGGTTGTTAATTCACAGTAAAGTGACGACATCAGAATACAATCATTCATAATACTGAAGTTGAATTATTATGTTTGAGACATGTGCTTGTCATTTGTCACTGACAACATTATTAGACCATTTTTTCACTGGTAAAATGAAACATTTGTCATTATCAGATTCCCTCTTGCATTATATTCAATGTTATATAGGCTAGAGTAGTTATACTGACACTGTTAAACATTTATTTTCATGCACAACACTCTGTGTTCGCTATGAAAGAAAAAACATATCAAGTGCTTGTCGTAATCATAACTGTAAAATGCGATATGATCATTTAAATGATGTGCGAGCCGGTTTCACTTTCACTGGCGAGTGTGGTTCATGTCATGGCCGCCGTCACTTTGAGAAAAAAAAATCATACTTCCCGCACGGCTCCCAAACGATCGCTCTGTGCAACAAACTTATTTATTTACAACTTTATTACCTGTTATTCACAGCCTATGCAGGTTCTGTTCACTAAAGTAGACATCATTGGTGGGCATGTGTGCATCCTCTCGCAACTCATGTGTAATTTCGCGGCCGCAACTACATTATAACATTAAGACAGAAATTAAATTTTTGAGTGAATTATACCTTATAAATACAGTATGTGACACTTTTAACACCATTTGGAGGTGTCCATGTTGCTGAGCAACAGGGTTGCTGTCTATGCTGCTGTGAAGACTTTTGCGTCCGCGTTTACGCTTCTCTCCTGACCTTGAAAATATAATTGGCTGAATCGTAGAAAAGCTGAATTTAGGGTGCTTTCACATCTGTAGTTCGGTTCATTTGGTCACGACCAAGGGCAACAAATGATACATTGTCTTCGGGTCCTTTTCACACCACACTGATTGCTTTGGTCCGAACCAGTTGAAAAGAACTAAAATGCAGTCATGTGACAAAATCCACATCACTCATTGGCCAGATGTTACTGAACGTATTTCTTAAACTGCTTTTCGATTGGTCAGAATTAACGTGTGGGAAAATGCCAATGGAACTCCCGTAAGTAAACAAACCAGCAGACCCAAAATACGGCTTTTTTGGAGTGATGACTGCGCTGGCTGATTGTATCCCTGGTCATAGTATACTATATAGATTGTATACATCACTTTAGACAAACTATACGAGTTTATTTCGAGAATGAAGCGTGGCTGTGGCTGGAAAACAATGTTTTAATGCATTGCAAAGGGGCGAAGGCACATCGCAAGTCACTTCAGGAGGAGGATTGAATTAATTTAGTTAAACTGCGACATGGTCATCTTCCGGAAATATTACCAATGATCCATCAGGTAATGTTTTTCCCTCTCTCTCTGTTTAAAACTGTTGGTAAAGCGCTGTCAACAAATATTTTTCCTCCACACCCAGTGCATCGGACTACGGCAGCTGGATTAGTCCAAAAAGGCGCAGTACTTTTTGCGGTTGGGTCTGTTACAGTTCGGATCATGTTCTTACCACAAACGAACCGCTCCAGGGTTCGTTTGAAAGCGTACTGAGACCACCTCTTCAAGGAGGTCTCGGTATGCTTTTTTTGGTCTGCTTTTGGTGCGCACTCGAGTGTGATTGCTACATTCACACCTGCCCAAACGAACCGCACCAAGAGGGAAAACGAACTCTAGTGCGATTCAACCGAACTAAATAAGGCAGGTGTGAAAACACCCTAAGATCGCGTGAAGGGTCGAATCAAGATCGCGATCTTTTTTCGATTAATCATGCAGCCCTAATTAGTATTCAAATAAATTTTAATATGGGCCACTTTTGATGCTTCACACCTTTTTATTGCTCATTTTTTGTTTCAAGAATAACATCCAAGGTTTATAATAAAAATTACTTGTAAAATGCTTTCTCTATTTAAAAACAATACAGTAGGTCAGTAGTGAAAAGTGACTTGTTGGTGTCGGATTGTTTGTTTTCTTGCACAGCTGGATGTTGGACTCATAAAAAGTAATTGTTTGCATCGGTCAATTAGCTGAAGTCAAACCGAAGTGACAGCAAACAGAGAATTCCGCTTGGTCTTAAAGCCTTTTTCGATGGATTATTTTCACACTTTATGATGGTATAGCAGTCAAAATAGGACAAATGCAGTAATTTATGTGACAAATTCTGGACTTTAGTCAGTAAGGAGTGGGTCTTTCGAACCACCTGTACCCCCCTGGCTACAGGCCTGAGGGGGACATTTTTTTTGGTCCGAATGAGGAAAACAGCTTGTAAATAACACAGAATGAAGGGTTTTGAAAATGTAAAAATGCAGATTGTTTCCTGTGAGGGTTGGGTCTGTACAGTATACAAATCATTATGTTTATAGGAAGTCCCCATAAAGGTAGCTGTGTGTGTGTGTGTGTGTGTGTGTGTGTGTGTGTGTGTGTGTG
>CAIGQV010019951.1:27542707-27559964 GCA_903798115.1 Danio jaintianensis | reverse complement strand
TAATTGTTAATTTACAATGTGCTTCTAAATTTTGCAATAATACTGTAAAATTGCCAGTAATACTGTAAAATTTGCAGTGCTCTTGTAAACTTTGCCTGTAATACTGTAAAAATTGCCAGTAGTACTGTAAAATTTACACGCACAGTATAAATAAACAATTACAATTGTGTTGTAAAACTACAGCGCAATTGTAATTGTTAATTTACAGTGCACTTGTAAATTTTATAGAATATCTGGCAACCAACATTTTACAGTGTGTATAAGAAAATATGAGGCTCTTTTTGAATCACTTCAATCTTGTACAAAAGCAAATATGACATCATGCATTTCAGTCAGTATTTGTGTTCCTTGAAATGAAGTTAGAAGCGTTGATGCTAAATAATCTTGGGTATAAATGTTAACGAGGGTTTTTTTGGGGGGTTGTTTGACGGCGCTGTGACTCATCCCGCAGTGATGACTGATGAAAAGCGCCGTGTTTGGCCTGCCAATAGAGGCGGTTTTGTGAATGGTTGAGTCAGTGTCTCCAGCGATTGGGTTCCCGATGAGTGAGACTCTCTCTTATGAATGCAGATGAGGAAACTGAGGGAGAATAATGACAAAACTGTGCCGAATAACACTGAATGAAAGCTGGGGTTGAGTTCAGGCAAGGTGAACTTGGTAAAGAAACATAATAACTAGACTGAAAAAAAGGATTGATTGGATTTACTCAATGTTATTAAAGTAAGTGGTTGCAAATAATTGATATAGGCTGAATTTAAACAAACACATTAAATTGAGTAATGCTCAACTTGGAGCAGCACGGTGGCGCAGTGGGTAGCACAATCGCCTCACAGCAAGAAGGTCGCTGGTTCGAGCCCCGGCTGGGTCAGTTGGCATTTCTGTGTGGAGTTTGCATGTTCTCCCCGTGTTGGCGTGGGTTTCCTCCGGGTGCTCTGGTTTCCCCCACAAGCCCAAAGACATGCGGTATAGGTGAATGGGGTAAGCTAAATTGTCCGTAGTGTATGTGTGTGAATGAGTGTGTATGGATGTTTCCCAGTGATGGGGTGCAGTTGGAAGGGCATCTGCATCTGCGTAAAACGTGCTGGATAAGTTGGCGGTTCATTCCACTGTGGTGACCCCTGATTAACAAAGGGACTAAGCCGAAAAGAAAATGAATGAATAATGCTCAACTTAATTTGTTTGTGTAAATTCAGCCCATTTAAATTGTGTGCAACCACTTACCTTAAAAAATTGAGTAAATCCAATGAATCGTTTACTTTCAGTGTAGGCTAATAGCTAATCACCATGCTTAGCAGATGATTGATTGAATTAATAATTACAAACTTTTTTCATTGTTGTACTTATTTGTTACATTTAAATGTGTAATGAGGCATTGTTTTATTAAATGTGCATGCATTTTGCAAACCTTTTTAGCAAATACAGATGAAAATAAATTTCAAATTCTTTTTCAAATAATTCCCAAGATTTTTTTTTTAACACAATAACTCATTTCTAACTCATTTCTTTTCGATTCTTTTCTATGAAGACAGTTTATGATATTTTACTAGATATTTTCTAAGATACTAGTATTTAGCTTAAAGTAGGGCTGGGCGATATGGCCTTTTTTTTAAAAAACCCAATTTTGTTTCACCAAAAATTCGATTTACGATTTAAATAAAAAAATTAGCTTAAAGGTGAAAGTTATTAACCTATATAACCTTATGTATAACATAACCTTGTTGTTTCGATATTGGAATTCGGTACCAATCGATACTGAAGATTTAAAAACATCCATTTCTCGCTGACATTTGAGCGCTGTTGATCACGTTCTTAAACAGCGCTGATTTGCCATTGTGTTCACGTGCTCAACAGAAATGACTGTGATTGGCCGTGAAGGTCATCAGTTCACTGAACTCACCGCTGTTTACTGAGTGTAACCACAGATACAGGGACAGTGGAGTGTTTCAAAGTCACGTCAATCAGCTGGTTTGTCTATAAGCTGACATACGAGTGATCCGCTGATGAATCACGGCTTTAAAACGCTCCAGTGTCCCTGTATATAATAAACTTATTACAAATATTACAGTATTACAAATAAACTTGAATTGAATCATTACTATCATCTCATATATCAGTGTGTGTGTGTGTTTTTTTCTGTCCTCCAGGTGTTGTCCTCCAGGGCCGTTCACTCTCTTCCTCAGGCTGCAGCATGTTTTAGGACAGACCCTTCGGCGCGACCATGAAAGGCTTAGGGGCGAACCGTAGCCGCCATCTGTCCGACACCTGCGACCCCACGGCGGGCCCCCAGGAGCCGCTGTGCCCCCTGGCCCCGGACCCCCACGCCACCTTCCTCCTGAGCCCCGGCGTCAACCATTATGGCACTCTGGACCCTCATCTCCATCACTTCCCAGTGTCTCCTCCGACGACGGCGCTTCAGTCCGACTGCCTGCTTCCCCTCAATAACCAAATGAGCAACAGCAGCACCTTCCCTCGCCTGCACTACAGTGGCCCGCAGGAGCACAGCGAATACACACAGGTACACACCATGGTTATGGACCCTTTTCACATTTCCGGGTTTCTCAGAAGCAGAAGTCGTCATAGTTGGTTAAACTCAGCATGATTTGCTTATATAAACTCCATTAGGACTTTCTGTTAGGAAATAAACGTACGTTTCGCCAGATCCTCTCATTTTACCCGCGCTGCAGTTGTTCAAGTTTAGTTCAGTCACAGCAGGCTGCCATGTACTGTTTGTGTTCGGTTCACCATCTGCTGAATCACACATGCGCAGTATTATCGGTTCACCGCTTCTCAAATCTGATCTCAGTGTACTGTTCTAATAACTGAATAACTCCGTATATATTGGTTTATTTCGAGGCAGATGGGAATCAGGCATGTAAAAAGTATGGTGTTTGTGGATAAATGCTTAATGGAGACGCGAATCATTTCAAATGATTCAGTTTGATTTGGTGAATTAGTTCAACCGGTTCACTTAGAAGATCCGGTAAAAAAGAACGATTCGTTGGCGATCGCGATCTCTAATACAGAAATAAAACCCATTATTGGGCACAAATGTGTTAAATGAATACTTTTAATGGTCTGCTCGGGTCGTATTTAATGCTGTCACCATGCTGCTGTTATGCCCAGCCGTTGTTTTTGTCGCGGGAGCAACAGCGAGCATGACTGGAGGAGGACCGGCTTGATCTGGCCATTGGCGTCAGGATTACTCTCGTTTTATTTTTATTTCAGTTAACGAAAATGTTTTTTCAATTCTAGTTTTCGCTTTTTCGTTTATTTTCGTTAACTAAAATCTTGTCCCCCTCGTCCAAAGACAGGCGCTATAGGTGAATTGGATGAACTAAATTGGCTGTAAGTGCATGTGTGAGTGCGAGAGTGTATTGGTGTGTCCCAGTACTGGATTGCAGCTGGAAGGGCATCCGCTGTGTAAAACATGTCCCGGAATAGTCGACGGTTCATTTCGCTGTTGCGACCCCCGCTTATCTCACTAATCGGTTAAATCCTGCACAGAATTGTGATACAAACCAAATTTTGTGAACCGTCCCACCCTAGTCTGCAGCATTCTGAAGCTCTGTGTGTGTTTGTGTGTCTGCAGGGTTGTGTGGCTCAGACGGGCAGTCGCACGGGCACCCTCACCTCCTCCATGTCCATGGGTCTGGGTCTGGGCCTCGGCGCTCCAGCAATGATCAGCAGCGGTACAGCCACAATCTCTTCCGCTGCCGCCGCCAAAATGAACCGACTGCCGGCTAATCTGCTGGATCAGCTGGAGCGCCACCTACCGCTGCAGCGCGACGGCTTCAGCACGCTACAGTTCCACCGGCGCAGCCGCGGCTCCAAACCACGCAGCGAGAGCCCCAGCCGCATACGCAACCTGGTCCAGTCCGTTCAGAAGCTCTTTGCAAAGTCACAATCCCTAGAGGTGTCCGCAATTAAAGCCGGCAGCATAACTAGCGGCGACAAAACTGGCAGACGAAGCAAAAGCAAAGATCGCGCAAAAACCGAAGGCACCAAACGCCGCCCGAGACCCAATCTCTCCGGCTTCTGGAGCTCAGATGATGGTTTAGAGGACGATCCGCCAGCTCAACCCTCTGCCGGGCCGCTAGCGGTGGCATATCGTAACCCAATTAGCATGATGACGCTAGGCAGAGCTGTATCTGACAGCCAGGCTGCGCTCAAACCGCATCCGCAGGGCTACAACACCATCGCTGCACTCAAATCCTCCAAGAGCAGTGGAGAGCTGAAAGCGCAGGTCAGTCTGCCCCCTGCTGGAGCCCAGCATGCAGAGCTGGTGAAGAGAGGCTCCTGGTCCACACTGACCCTCAGTCAGGCCAGACAGGTGCTGCAGAAGAGCTCCGCCACTGTCAACCGTACGCTGCTCAAGTCCAAGTCCTGCCACGGACAGGAGATGACCTGCAACTTCCTTCAGGTCAGAGAGACATAATGATAGCAGATTCAGGAATTTTTCACAGTATTTCCTATAATATTTTTTCTTCTGGAGAAAGTCTTATGTGTTTTATTTTCGGCTAGAATAAAAGCAGTTTTTTTATTTTTTAAACCCATTTTAAGGTCAATATTATTAGCCCCCTGAAAGGTGCAGTAGGTGATTGTCTTCAGAAACATTTTGTTGTGCTGGTTGAAAATCTCTTCACATTCCAATAGTAATGATTAAAGTAAATGATCTAAATGTATTCTGGGTGAGGCATAAAACAAAAAAATTTTCATCCAATTAAATATTGCCGGGCCGACAATTCCCATTATTCTGATAAGTAGCCCAAACTGTCTGTCAACAAAGGTAGATTTGAACAACTGCACACCTCTGATCACGCAGATCCGCCAATGTGCGTTCACGTGGACCGCGGTCACATGGATACGAGTGACAGCGCTAAAAACAAAAGCTGAATCAAAACTTGTTAAAATCCTGAATCAATATTGGAGTTAGTTTTGCACGCTAGAGGAAGGATGACACCATGGCTGAAGTATTTCTTATAGACAGGTAATATTATGTTTTAAACCTATTTTAGTCAGTTAGTTTTACATCAAAACATCAGTAAATAGCGCTATTCCGCCTAGCCTGCTTTACTGACCTGAAGATGGTTTTATATTCACATTGGTTCATTTTTGAACAATGACAGTCTGTGACGCGTCGCTATATTGTTTACCGCTACTCTGAATATTCGGTCTGAAATAGCATGTAAGTATGGTTTAGTAATAAGTGTAATTCCTGCACGCCGCCGGCCAAACACTAAGCATACAGTAGTGGCTTTAGGACAAAGCGTGTGAGAGAGTGAGACTGATGAGAGAGTGATGACAAGTTTTGCTTGCTAAATACATAACTGAAAATGTGCTAGATATAATACAGTTTTTCGTTCAGAATTGTAGTATTATAAAGTAATATAAAGTTTTCTAACTGGCGAATGGCATGATCTAGTGGGTCTCTGTCATCTTTAATGTGCGTGTTCGCAAATTCAGGATGCGTGGCTTTGGACGACAGGGGAGGAATTGTATTTGAAAGATATTATGCTAACCGGCTAGCATTTAGGCAGATCACCTACTGCACCTTTAAGCAATATTTCTTTTCTATTGTCTCCAGAACAAACCACTGTTATACAATGACTTGACTAATTACCCTAACTTTAACCTAATTAACCTAGTTAAGCCTTTAAATGTCACTTTAAGCTGAATACTAGTATCTTGAAGAATATCTAGTGAAATATTATGTGCTGTCATCATTCATTCATTCATTTTCTTTTCGGCTTAGTCCCTTTATTAATCCGGGGTCGCCACAGCGGAATGAACCGCCAACTTATCCAGCATATGTTTTTTACGCAGCGGATGCCCTTCCAGCTGCAACCCATCACTGGGAAACATCCATACACACTCATTCACACACATACACTACGGACAATTTAGCCTACCCAATTCACCTATACCGCATGTTTTTGGACTTGTGGGGGAAACCGGAGCACCCAGAGGAAACCCACGCGAACACGGGGAGAACATGCAAACTCCACACAGAAACGCCAACTGACCCAGCCGAGGCTCGAACCAGCGACCTTCTTGCTGTGAGGCGAACGTGCTACCTACTGCGCCACCGTGACGCCCTGCTGTCATCATGACAAAGATAAAAGAAATCAGTTATTAGAAATGAGTTATTAAAACTATTATGTTTAGAAACGTGTTGAATAAAATATTTCCGTTAAACAGAAATTGGGGAACAAAATATACTAATAATTCAGGAGGGCTGATAATCCTGACTTCAACTGTAGTTTATTAGACATGTTTATTACACTCAATGCTACAATATTTTTTTTTTGTTTGTTCAAACTAATTTAAAATGGGCTGAATCAGCACAATTCTTGAGATTTCAGTGGGACAACTTAATTTTTTTATGTTCAATCCACATAAATTTGTTAAAAGTGTTAAATTAACTTAATCGATTTGTGTTGGGACAACATGAATAAATTATGTGGAACCCTGCATTTTTACAGTGTATATTATAAGCACTTAGTCAAACTACGTATTTAAAATGAGTTGAAACGACACTATTCTTAAGGGTGTTTCCCCCACAGTCCAAACACATGCGCTATAGGTGAATTGAATAAACTAAATTGGCAGTAGTGTATGTGTGTGAATGAGTGTGTATGGTTGTGTATGGATGTTTCCAAGTACTGGGTTGCAGCTGGAAGGGCATCAGCTGTGTAAAACATATGCTGGATAAGTTGGCGGTTCATTCCGCTGTGGCGACCCCTGATGAATAAAGGGACTAAGCTAAAGGAAAATGTTATTGGATGTAATATTCATTCATTCAATTACCACAAAATATCATTACAAATAAATCAAATATATTAAAAAATATATAAGTGCAATATTTAGTAAATAGAGAATACAAAAATAAAATGTAATTTTTGGTTTATTTATTAACAATAATAATAATAACATTATTAATAAATTTTAATAATAATAAATAACAGTAAATAATAAATAACAGTAAATGAAGTAATATTTATTTAAAAATATAATTAAAATAAAAAAACATTTTTAAAAATCTGTAAATAACATGTAGTGCAACACTGTGTCCTAATTACATACACACACATGTGATGAAAACTATCTTTCCGTGTTAAAAAGAGGTTTGTTCTGTAGACAATCGACAACAAATATTGCTTAAGGGGGCTAATAATATTGACCTTAAAATAGTTTTAAATAGATTTATTCTAGCCGAAATAAAACAAAACTTTCTCCAGAAGGAAAAATATTATAGGAAATACTGTGAAAAATTCCTGAATCTGTTCAAAATCATTTGAGAAATAATTGAAAAAGAATGAAAAAAATCAGAGGAGGATGAATAATTCCAACTGTATATATATATATGTGTGTCTGTTTGTGCAGGTGCCTACAGGAGAGTGGAGCGGGACTCTGGGTAAAGCGGGCGCTGCGGGTGAGATCCCCTGCAGACGGATGCGCAGCGGCAGCTACGTCAAAGCCATGGGTGACACTGAGGACAGTGAGGACTCCGACAGCCCGCCGTCACCCAAACCCTCGCCCAAAAGCGCAGCCAGACGCCAGAGTTACCTGAAGGCCACACAGCACTCGCTCAGCGAACAACAGCCGCCGCTGCCGCCACGCAAGTCAGTCCAACACACACACACACTGCTGCCAACATTAATGCATTACAGTCTTGCATTACTCTTGTGTATTGCTATAAATAAGGGACTAAGTAATAAATAAATAAGGGACTAAGCCAAAGGAAAATGAGTTTTAATTCGTCATTTATTTTTTATTTGAATTTTTTAGTACATTGGATTAAATGAAATGAAAATTAATTGATTAACTTTCTAAAAATGTTTGTCTTCATTTACAATTTTAAGTTAGTTGTTTATTTTTGATGTTACTTATTTAAACATATCAATGGTTTTCTGGTTTTCTCAAGCTGTGATCCTCTCTGAGAAAACTGATGGATTTTTATCATCTTGAATATCATGAGGGCAGATTATTCTGCTGCGGTGACCCCTGATAAAAGAAATGTGCAAGGAGAAGTCAAGATTGTCAGCACTGATGCTTTTCAAAGAGTATATTGACTGTGACCAGCAGATGGCAGCATGTCTACAGCTTGATGGAGCTGACCATAAGCTTTCTATCAGAAGTGTTTAACTGCAGGATGATCCACACTCACTGCTCAGACATTAAACATGACTCCGAAGAAAAATCACTATATTTTTATTTAAAATTCTGAAGAAATGGTATCAGTGTTTGAGTTTGCAGTTTATTTATTTACTGCAAGTTATTAAAGCATCACTGTTTTTGTTGAGCATTTTTAATTTTTAATACTTTGCTAATACAGTGTAGATTGGTACACATTATGCTATAGGAAACAAGACATACAGTAGATTAGAAGCAGCCTTCATGTGATGGAAAAAGAAATTCACAAACTTGATAATGCACCTTACATGGAGGTTCAGAACACCATAGCAACATCCCCAGAACACCCTAGTAACCACATAGCAACACCCTAGAACATCCCCAAAGCACCATAGAAATCACATAGCAGCATTCTGCAAACCATTTAACAACAGCCTAGCAACCCATAAAGCACCTTAGTGACCACGTAACATCACCTTTACAGGGATAGTTCACACTCAAATTATTCCAAACTTTTGGGAATATTATAAACCATCGTTATACAATGACTTGACTAAATACCCTAACTTGCCTAATCAACCTAGTTAACCATTTAAGGAAAACAAAAGTCTAATATAATCAACAGTGGACATTTTGATAGTTTTTCACAACATGAACATGACTGAAGTTGAATTTGTTTTCGTACCTGTGTCTATTTGGGGCTTAACTTCTGACGAATGTGGGAAAGTATGATGCACGCAGCACCGTCACTGACAAAAGTAAAGCGAAAGCAGAGATAAAGCGAGAGCGTGCGAGATATCTCCAAAGTCTGCCACCGATGGCTGATCTCGCTTCTTCGTGGCGTTTTAGTTGTGACACAAGATAATTTTCTTGTCACTGCCACAAATTGTGCATTGCAGCCAAAAGTGTTGGTGTGATCCACGTCCAAATTTAAGGGGCCAGAGAGGGGGAGCTTGTTGACCAAACCCCCCTCCCAGTGGCGCCCCCAGAAAATTTTCTTAGGGGTGGCCAGATGAGGCCACACCAAATCTTGGGGTGGCACACAGAAAAATAATGAATTCAGTGTAATGTTATATTTTTGTTTCTGGTAAATGAAATAATGTGGTTTTAATTCATTTAATTTATTACTCTTGAAATATTGCAATTTATTCCTTGAAATAAATAATTCAGCAAGTACACGTGCAAACCAAATAAAAATCAATATTTAGTTTAAAAACACTTTTCATATATATAAATAACTTTTCTATTATTTTTCACATACTTTTATTGTACAGCATACAGTACCATGTCTAAAATTACTGAAGATTAATTAATTAATTAATTAATAAAACAAACAAATGAACAAACAGAACAAAAGGCATTACTTTATACACACACACACTCACTATACAGACCCTAATAATATCATTTATCCATATTCCTTTTTGAGCCACATTATTAATACAGCTTTTTCTATTGATGTACCGTTTTGCAAAATACATGCACAAAATCATTGAGATTTCTGGCCCTTGTAAGTCAACAAGCAAACAATGGAGGTGCTAAATAAGCTCAATTCTGAAAAGCTGATTTCAAAATGCATTTATTTATTTATTTGGATTTGTAATTTTCAATCTAATAAAACACAATTTTTCATTTCAAAAAGAATAATTTCTTAATAAAAAGTGTACAATCTCGTGAACCCAAAGTTGCTTCGTCTCTCGTCGTCGAACAATACTAAACAACTTATGTTATAAGAACTTTACCCTTAATTTATTTTTTTAGATGTGTAGTAATCAAAAGCAAGCGTTCTGTAGAAAAGTGAAAACATTAAACAATGCAAACCAAAATGACCTAATTCCGAGCCCTGTTAAGTAACGTTAACACATTTAGTATTGAACTAGAAAGGTTAACAGAGAACATAGAAAGTATGACACACATACCCATAACCCGTTGCTGTCTGTTGAAGGTGTGCGCGTGCTGTCAACAACTATCGGGGAGGGGGAGGGGCGGTGAATCAGCTACTTCGATGGCACCAATCAATCCACAATAATTTAGTGGCTGCATTTTATTTATTTATTTATAAGCAAAATTTGTCCCCCCCCCCCGCAAGAACCGCCACTGATACTAGTATCTTGAAAAATATCTAAAATATTATGTACTGTCATCATGGCAATGATAAAGGGCTAATAATTCTGACTTTAACTGTATATAGAATTTGTCTCATATACAAATCAATTTTATATCTAAACATAAATAAACATGTCCTCAAATATATGCATGCATGTGTGTATTTTATATATACATAATAAATATACGCAGCACACACTTAAATTATGTCAAAACAAACTTTTATTTTGGATGCGATTAATCGGTGTAACAGCAGATTCTCCCTGTGGGTTCACTAGCAGACAGAGTCCATGTGTGTTCATGCGGGAGCAGTTTTCCAGACTCTGCTCTCCAATGCAGAGCGCAGGATCAGAGCCGCTGCTGCACAGGTCAGTGCTTCAGCTCTAATGAAGACCACCCCGATCATCCTCACTGCGAAGAATAACAGCACAATCTCCCGAAACTTCCCCACAAACACCTGAATGCTGGATCAATCCTCACACCTCACTAATATTTTAGATACTTCTTGCACCCCACTCAATAGCCATGTTTCCATCCACCTATTGTTATGTGCATATTGGAATATCGCAAAAGAAAAAATGCTTGATGGAAATGCCAAGATGCGCATAAATTTGCATAACTTATGTGCACAACTGAGAAGGATACATTTTTTATTTGATGACAACAACAACATCAACAACATTTATTTATAAAGCACATTTAAACACAATAAAGTCTAGGCTGTGAAACTACAACTGTATCTACACACATGTAAAAGCTTAAGAATAAAAATAGTGTTTAAGTCTAGATTTAAAAATGTCCAGAGAAGGAGCAGATCTCACATGATAGGGCAGACCATTCCAGAGTATTGGCCAGCCCAGTCACCAGACATGAACATTATTGAGCATGTCTGTGGTAAGATGAAGGAAGAGGCATTGAAGATGAATGCAGAGAATCTTGATGAACTCTGGGAGTCCTGCTAGAACTCTTTCTTTGCCATTCCAGATGACTTTTTTAATAAGTGATTTGAGTCATTGCAGAGATGTACACTGCACCATGACTTTATATTCTATACTGGACATTATTTCTGTTAAGTGACAAGACTTTTGTCTCAGCAAAGTCAGACCTTACTGTCCTAATTAAATAATTAAAAATCAAGGCATGATCATATTTTATTTTGGTAAAATAAGCATAATCTAGAGGCCTTTGCCTTTCATGTAAGCCACTTCTGATACCAAATGATCAACTTGTTGTTCCTAAAACTTGGATAGGAGACAAGAGTTTTGTCAGGTAGTGTAGTTTTAAAACAACATCTTGGTACAGTTAAAAGCAGGTGACCTGAGGACCTAAGTGCCCTAGCAGGACAGTATGGCACAAAAAGTTCATAAATGTAACTTGGTGCACAACCAAATGATGCTTTATGTACAAATAAAAGGATCTTAAAATCAACCCTAAATTTAACAGGAAGCCAGTGGAGGGCTGATAACATGGGAAATATGATCCCTCTTAATTAACCCAGTCAAAATTCTTGCCCAGGATTCTGAACAACTTCAATAAAGATTGAGAAGATAAGAATAAATGTGCAGAAACTACAATGGAATGCATTTAAAGAATAAATTCCAGCTTGCACATCACAGAAGTAATGTGATTTTGTTTTAGCAGATCGTGTGATGATAAAAATGTGCGTGATAGGACGACATTAATGGACAAAGCAGCAGTTCCAGCACATTGTAAAGCATCTGAAATTATGTTTTGCTAATTTCTAAAATCCCTCAGCCAAAGTCTGTCATCACAGTGGTTCAGTATTATTATTATTATTATTATGACCTCCATAACTGTCTTAACCATCTGTCTGTGCTCCCAAAGAGCGTCTCACGCCTCCAAAAGCCACTGTATTGCATTCATTACGTTTCATCTTCTGAGGTGCAACTCATTTATTAGAGAAAAAAGGCCCACGGTGGCTTCTCCTACTGCAGAAAACTACATTTTCTGTCTAATATTTGATGCCAGTTTATCAGGAAGTGATGATTTAGTTCTCTTTCACTCATTGGATGGAAACGCTGCTTTATTTGCAGATGTTTTGTGCAATATTCCAGTTTTGTGCATCAATCTAATTCACATCTTTGGATGGAAACATAAATGCTGACACCACTAAAACTAAAATCAGATGTTATTGTCAGAAGGGAGAAGGAAGTGAAGGTTTCCTCCTGGATGTTATCAATCGTTTCTCCTGTGTTTGTGTTTTCTGTCAGCTGTATGCCGTCTCTGTGCGAGGTGCCAACTAACCGCAGCCTGGACAACCTGGACTGTCTAATGGGACCCGGGGACGTGGCTTTGCAGCACTGGGACGCCGATGGGGGATTCAGTCAGCGCTGCGCCACACTGGGAAGAGGATCTATTATGAGCCAGGTCACAAACATTGACTTATTTACTGCAAGTTATTAAAGCATCACTGTTTTTGTTGAGCACTTTTTCATTTTTAATACCTGATCTAATACAGTGTAGATTGGTACACATTGTGATAAAGGGAACAGACATACAGTAGATCAGAAGCAGCCTTCATGTGATGAAAAAAGAAACACACAAACTTGAATTGAATGATGCGCCTTACATGGAGATTCAGAACACCATAGAAACGCCTTAGCAACATCCCCAGAACACCCTAGTAACCACATAGCAGCATTCTGCAAATCACTTAACAACAACCTAGTAACCCATAAAGCACCTTAGTGACCACATAACATCACCACATTAATCCCTGAAACCAGAAATAAACACCAAATCACTCTAACAGCCCCATAAAAACTGTCTACTAACCACATAGCAACACCCTAGCAACCCGACCCCCCAAAAAACACCATAGAAGCCACAAAGCAACTTTGGGACATTCTACAAACCACTTAGCAACAACCTAGCCACCCATAGAGCAGCCTAGTGACCACTTAACCACCACATTAATCCATAACAACCCCTAGAAACCATAAATCAACCCTCATATCACTCTAACCGCCCCATAAAAACACTCTAGTAACCACATAGCAACAGCCTAGCAACTCCCCAAAATACCATAAAAGCCACAAAGCAACTTTAGAACATTCTGCCAACCACTTAGCAACACCCTAGCAACCCCTAGAGCACCCTAGTGACCACTTAACACATCCATGTTAATCCCTGAAACACCCTGGAAATCACAAATCAACCCCAAAAGCACTCTAACAGCCCTATAAAAACCATCAAGTAATCACATAGCAACACCCCAAAACACCATAAAAGCCACATAGCAACTTTAGAACATTTTGCCAATAACTTAGCAACAGCCTAGCAACCCCTAGAGCACCCTAGTGATCACTTAACACATCCACGTTAATCCCTGAATCATCTTAGATAGCACAAATCAACCCCAAAGCACTCTAACAGCCCCATAAAAACGGTGTAGTAATGACATAGCAACACCCTAGCAACCCCCAAAACACCACAGAAGCCAAATAGCAACTTTCTGCCAACCACTTAGCAGCAACCTAGCAACCCCTTGAGCACCCTAGTGACCATTTAAGACATCCTTATTAATCATCGAAAAACCCTTTAAACCACAAATGAACCCTCAAAGCACTTTAACAGCCCCATAAAAACAGCCTGGTAACCACATAACAACACCCTAGCAACCCCCCAAAACACCATAGAAGCCACATAGCAACTTTAGAACATTCTGCCAACCACTTAGCAACAGCCTAGCAACCCCTAGAGCAGCCTAGCAACTCCATAAACCACTGAGCAACAACCTAGCAACCCCTAGAGTACCATAGTAACCACACAACAACACATTAATCCCTATAACACCCAAGAAAACCACAAATCAACCCCAAAGCACTCTAACAAACCCATAGAAACACTCTGTTACAACAGCCTAGGAACCACCAGAACACCCTAGTAATACATAGCAACACGTAACCCCATAGAAACACTTTAGCAACTTCTTGAACGCCCTAGTAACCATATATCAACCCTGAAAAACAATCTGACATAATCATAAAAACACAATAGAAAATTTTAGAATATCCTAGTAACCACAAAACACCACACCCAAAGACACAACAGCAAAATAGATACAACCTATGACCTAAAATAACCCAGAAACCATATAGCAACCCCTAGAATAATAGAACAGTAACCATATACAACACCAAGAACAATCTAGTAACCACATAACGCCATAGCAGACATATATAAATTCCCCAACAAAATAGCTCCATGGATACACCCTAGTAACCACACAGCTACTCCCAGAACAGTCTAACAACTGTCTACAACAACCAAAGTGTCTTAGCAGAGAGTTTTACTCTGCCGATTTTTCTTCTGAAGGTAAAAATCTATTTCTGTGTGCTTCTGTTTTGTTTCTGCTCCGCTGTTTGTGCTCAGCATCACAGAGCAATCCATGAAATGTGTCATAGAAGTTTTGCGTTTTACTTGACCTCAGGACCCCTCTTTGTTTCAGATTTAAAATGCAGTAAGACATGCTGAAGCTAGTGTGGAAGCTATGGAGCTAGATTAACAACAACTATAATTCACACACAAAAAACATGATAGAATAAGAATAGAAAAGTTATCTTTCATACGAAATTGATAGCTGAGCACATTTATAGTACATTCATTCATTCATTTTCTTTTCGGCTTAGTCTCTTTATTAATCAGGGGTCGCCACAGCGGAATGAACCACCAACTTATCCAGCATATGTTTTACGCAGCGGATGCCCTACCAGCTGCAACCCATCACTGGAAAACACCCATACACTCTCATTCACACACATACATACACTACGGACAATTTAGCTTACCCAATTCACCTAGAGCGCATGTCTTTGGACTGTGGGGGAAACCGGAGCACCCGGAGGAAACCCACGCAAACACGTGGAGAACATGCAAACTCCACACAGAAATGCCAACTGACCCAGCCGAGGCTCGAACCAGCGACCTTCTTGCTGTGAGGCGACAGCGTTACCCACTGCGCCACCATTTACAGTACAAAAAAACATAGTGAAATATGAGGAGGTAAAACATAATAAGTAAATAAATAATTGCATTTAAAATAAAATAATCATTCAGTAATCAATGTGGTAAAGTGTTCAATTAATCATTCATTCATTTTTCCTTCGGCTTAGTCCCTTTATTCATCTGGGGTCGCCACAGCGGAATGAACCGCCAAATTATCCAGCATATGTTGTACACAGCGGATGCCCTTCCAGCTGCAACCCAGTACTGGGAAACATCTATACACACTCATTCACACACATACACTACGGACAATTTATTCATTCATTCATTCATTCATTTTCTTTTCGGCTTAGTCCCTTTATTAATCAGGGGTTGCCACAGCGGAATGAACCGCCAACTTATCCAGCATATGTTTTACGCAGCGGATGCCCTTCCAGCTGCAACCCATCACTGGGAAACATCCATACACACTCATTCACACACATACACTATGGCCAATTTAGTTTATTCAATTTACCTATAGCGCATGTGTTTGGACTGTGGGGGAAACCGGAGTACCCGGAGGAAACCCACGCCAACACGGGGAGAACATGCATACTTCACCAAGGAATGCCAACTGGCCCAGCCAGGACTCGAACCAGCAACCTTCTTGCAGTGAGGTGACAGTACTAAGCACTGAGCCACCGTGTCGCCTTCAATTAATCAAGGTTTTAATTTTAGGCCATATCGCCCAGCACTAAAGTTGTTTCTGAGATGGAAAGGAGGATTCTGGAGAGAAAATAACTGAATTCAAAAGAAAGGAGAATTAGCTTGTCAGAAAGTCCCTTAAAATAACTGCGGTTTGGTTTGTTTTTCTGTTTGTTATTTTAGCTTTAATTGTTGGGTTTAATCCTCGTCACCTGCCGAAACACACTTTCTCTTTACTCTTCTCCATCTAGACGGCTCATTCAGGCTTGAAGTGCTGCTGCTTTTCTTTTCCCAGCAGGCTTTGCAGCGTTTGAACTGCGATTGTGTTTGTTTGCATGTTCGTTTGGAAAGACTTAAAGATTCCACAGCTCATTTTCTCTGCATTTCGCACAATGGAAATTTTGAGAAAATGCTATTTCCTGTTTAAAGGGGTCCTATTATGCTCCTTTTTACAAGATGTATGACGTGCCTAGAGTGTGTGTGTGACCATTCAGCTCAAAATACCACACAAATAATGTTTTAGAATTATTTGCAGCTGACCTTTTAGGCTTTGATCCTAATCGTGCTGTTTTGGGACTGTCGCTTTAAATTCAAATGAGATTGTGCTCTTTTTAAAAGAGGGCGGAGCTACAAATGCCTTTGTGTCAGCATAGTGGCAGATTCAAAAACAAGACTAACATTATCTCTATAAAAATGTGAAAAGAACTGTATCAGAATGCGTCAGTCTATAGAGACAGTGTTCACTTGTGCATCCTTGTGCGTCCACATTTATAATCCTCTTAGTCGCTGACATTATCTTCAGCAGGAGAAAACCCTAATGGCCGTCGGCTGCTTCTCACTCAGGGCTGTCTATGCTGGGATCTACACTGTTAGACTTTTCCGCAATTTTACAGTTATTTACTGCCAAAAACACCCAGTAAAATACCACATACATTCTTTACAGTTCACTACTGTAATATGCACTGCATTGTGGGTCATTTTACAATTTTGACAGTAACTTACTGCATGTTAGGAATTTGCGGTATTCTACTGTAATCAAAGTAATCAAGTACTGCTACTGTAGTTAAAGATAAAATATTACACCGTTAAAGGAAAAGAATAATCACTGTTGTATCACAAAATATATTTAAAATAGATTGAATAAAAATTACTACAATTAATAATAAAAAAATACGATTTATCTTGTCAGTTGTTTGGAATTTATTCAATTTAATAGTAAATACTAAAAATAAAGATTTTGTACTGCTAGTGTAAAATGTAAATATATTGCAGTAAAAGTACTGTAAAAGTTATCATACTGTCAAATTAAAATGTAGTGAAGGGCATTTTACCATAAAAAGAAGTCACGGTAAGGCTATTTTAC
>CAIGQV010019951.1:27508031-27521007 GCA_903798115.1 Danio jaintianensis | reverse complement strand
TATATATATATATATATATATATATATATATATAATTTACTTTTAAAAATCTGCATTTTAAATTATTACATTATTTTTATTTATTATAAACCCCAGATTGTTCAGGTTTCGACAAATAATTATAAAGAAAAAATGTAAAAAGTTTTAGTGTAATGATTTATTATTATTAATTATTAGTATTTTATTTATTATTTAATCTCAAATTATTCATGTTAACAAGGAATGGGGTTCACCATCAAATAATAATAAAAGCAAGTTGGTTGTAATTTCTTCTTTTTGTTTCTTTATGTTTTAACACATTTTTTGATTATTAAAAATATATGTGCTTTTTTATTTTGCACCATACTCATTGTACTATTAAAAAAATATATATATATATATAACACATTCAAAATGCACTCCAGTAATGTCTAGCTTGTTTACAACTTCTGGTGAACATTAGGGTTGTTCCGATGAGTATTTGAGACCATAAACCGCTTTGTTTAACACTGCAAACCCGGAGTCAGTTCTTTACTGCTCAGAATGCAAACACAGGAAGTTGTGCTTTGTTGCCACAACAACCACTGTTAGAGCAGCAAAGTAGAAGAGGCTGGCGCACTTTTAGTTTAAAAATGTTTCTGAATTTTAAGTTTCAGAGGTTTATTTTTTTTTAAATATATTATTCATATTAATTTTTTCTATTTCTTTATTTTTCGCACTGATTTTTATACAGTTATACTGAAAAACTTGAATAGATTTTTTTTTAAGTTTATAGTGTTTGAGTCAATTATAATAATAATTAATTAAATTAATCACATTAATTATTTTTAATTATATTTAATTAATTAATTATAAAATATAATAATTAGAATTTACAGTGAATAATATTCTGTTGAATGTATGATAATAAAAATACTCTTGTTCACTGTATGTATTTTTAAAAAATTTTGGTTTTAGGGCGTACTCACATTAGGTACAGTTGCCTTGAGCCGTGCCGAAGTGCGATTGTCCCCCCTCCCCTCTCCCCCAACAGCCTGCACTCACACTGCATTTTGTCTTCCGAGCCAGAGCACGCTTACATCATCGATGATGCAACTGTTCAGTTTAACAGGAAGAGAAGCGCTCTCGCTCAGCACAGTGGAGATTGCTTTAGTTATATCATTTTGTATTATTTTAGTCGTTTGGGATGCAGTGACACGCAGTCAAATATTTTGCCGAACAGATCCACAACTTATGCCGCTCATAAATTATCATAAAAGTCATCGCGCTGCAGGTATTTGGAGGTTTGCTGAAGGAGCAGCTGTCGTGCAGTGAGGGGTTTGCGTCTTTAATAAACTATGACAGTTTGCGTTCATTGAAAAGTAAGAATGATTAATAAATCCATATGAAACAGTCCCTTAAAAGTGACGTCGGATCTTCAGTTTCGGGCTCAGGCGTGCTTTGCACTCACACTACAAGCATACTGTGCCACAGCCCAACCGAACCACGCTCTGGCACACCTCTTCCAAACCGGGCCAGGGCCGGCCAACTAAACTGGAGCACTCACACTTGTCAAACGAGCCCGGGCACGGATTTGGATAGCATAGTGTGGGTGCACCCTTATTAATGGAGAAGGCTGAAGCACACCATAAATTAATTCTGTCAATTTATACAGGGCTAGCAGTAGTACACACAGCTGTTTCTACAAATAAACACTCAGGTATCGGTTCAGTACTTGGTATTGGCCAATACCCTGAGTTCAGGTATCAGAATCAGTATTGGGAAGGGGAAAAGGGTATCTGAACATCCCTAGTGAACGTTCCTATATTTCTTTATATACCAGTACTACTTGTGAAAATATAATTTTGTAATATATTAATTATTATCTTACAGCAGCAATCAGCATGATTTCAGTCACAGTCCATTATCCTTATACCCCGTCTCATCTGTTTTTCTGTAGTCTCCACATGTACGGCGGTGTGTAAGAAGAATCCTCCACCCGTTCCTCCACGCAACGCCTCCAAACCCTACATCTCCGTCACCGTCCAGAGCAGCACTGAATCTGCGCAGGACACCTACCTGGACAGCCAGGACCAGCGCAGCGAGGCCAACAGCCAATCAGGACGCAGCAACTCCTCCGACAGCCTCGCCAGCTCTCGGACAGGCAGTCTGGTGAAGGGTTCCAAGCGGCCGCCTATTCTGCCGCCGATCCCTGCCCCGCGGGAACCCGTACAGCTGCCCAGCGCCAGGGTGACCACACCCCCTCCTGCGATAGCCCCGCCCACTCCAGCCCCCGATGCAAAACCCGAGCCCCTGAGCCTCACTCTGGTTCCAGGCGAACCACAAGCTCCACCCAAGAGGAAGCTCTCGTCCATTGGAATTCAGGTGTGTTGTCATTGAACATGTAAAGAATGTTAAATATTTTTTGTTATTTAAAAAAAGCGCATGAATTTGCTTCACAAGACATGTGCTTGCTGCATATGGGTTAGTTTGATGGGGAGGGGGGGGGGGGGGAGAAAATTATAGTGAAATTTTCATTTTTGGGTGAACTGTTTTTTGTTTTTTTTAAGCTGTTCAGTCATTATTCTTCTCACAGTTCATCCATCCAATATTAAAGGTGCAGTATGTAAGTTTGACACCCAGTGATTGAACTAGGTATTGCACACCTGGTTCAAAACAAAGGCAAGCGCAGGTTGCCAGATTGACGACACCAACAGCAGTGTGCCTGACTGTTGAGCCTAAAGGCTGATTTAAATCGTGTTCTAACTAAAAGCGGCGGCACTCGATAGAAGAAATATTTACCATATTAAAAGGAGTTTTTGTCCTAAGCAACACCTGAAATTTATATTTTAGAAACGGCTTCTATTTCTCACAGGTGAACAACAGAAAACTGACAATGATCACATTAGGTACACCTCATGTGCTTTTATTCAGTGTTAAATGCTAATAATGTGAGTTTGAATGCCATTTTACATGACATTTATTGCCATACTACTGAAAGCAGCAGCAGATAGTTCACCTCAGATCTTGAAAATAAAATAAACTGAAACTGAACTTAAGAACTGTGACTCAGTGGAAGCCAACACACATCAGTGATTCAGCATGTACATTTAATAATGTTAAAGAGGTTTAATAAGTATTAATTAGATTATAAACCTTACCATTTCATTGGAGTGCAGTAAGTGCACTATTCTGTGCTTCTAAATGGCTGTATTTAAATTTTTCATCATGTTTCATCTGGTGAAAATAACCCAATTGCTTATCACTGCAAATCTCATCACGTAGCGTGTTGTTAGGACACAGGGTTACCGTGTAACCTCCTCACCTAATGTTTACGTTCGTAATATTTGCTAATTAATAACCTCATGTAGAACTCTGAATCTGCATCTTATTTCGGAGTCTGCTACTGTCCACCGGAGGTCGCATTTCGGTCACGGATGCGTACGTTAAGAGCCTTTCTGACTGAATGAATGAA
Organism: Danio jaintianensis; assembly: GCA_903798115.1. Lineage (NCBI taxonomy): Eukaryota > Metazoa > Chordata > Actinopteri > Cypriniformes > Danionidae > Danio > Danio jaintianensis. The sequence goes on along the minus strand of CAIGQV010019951.1, from coordinate 27,517,574 downwards.
ATAAGCGGTTTTCCAACAAGGCAACCCGGGGTGCTGAAATATAATTGGCTAAAGTGGCAGTGGGGTGGTTAAAGGGACCAAATCAAAGACATAATACACGTTTTCAAAGCAGAATATCTGACTTCAGCATTGTTTTTCTGTGTTCACTTAGCATTGTGTAATGTTCACTTAGCATGTTTCTTAAATATCTGCCAACATATTATGGTATTTTTATGCTTTAGAAGAGTCAAAAACTTACATACTGCACCTTTAAAAAGCAACTTATTAGAATTAACAATCTACTTTCAGCAGACTACTAATAACATCCAAAAATGGAAACAAGTCTTTCTAAAGTAATATTATGGATGTTTATTGAGTATTGCTATACTTTAGGAAAAAAAAAAAAAAAAAAAAAATCTTAATAAACATTCCCACAGATATGTTTGTAACGCTAATGTCACGTTAAAGGGACAGTTCACCCAAAAATGTTAAATCTGTCACAATTTACCCATCCTTCACGTGTTTCAAACCTTTATTAGTTTCTGTTTTGCTAAACACAAAAGAAGATATTTCGAAGAATGTTGGAAACCGGTAACCATTGACTCCCATAGTGTTTGTTTTTCCTTCTTTAGAAGTCAGTAGTGAGTAAATGTTCATTTTTGGGTGAACTGTCCCTTTAAAATACCAAGTTTTATATTAAATCAAAAAGTCGCAAGTACCTCTCACTTTTCATGATGTATATTATGGGTTATTTGTAGCACAACTTTATTATTTGGAGTGATTTGTTTCAGTTTATTTGAATCTGAATTCCCCGAACCAGAAGTGCAATCCACGATTTTAAATGCAGCTTTAAAATGAAGTGTATTAGACAGGATGTTTGGTAGCAGGTTTTGTCATTTCACTTTTATTTGCATGAGTTAAACTCCACACTGATTTGTTTGCATATCCTGCATTTGCTCTGTTGGCCTCAAAGCAACTTCTGCTTGTTTTTTTATTTAATTTTTTTTACATTGTTTACCATACCTGTCAACATTGGGATGTAAAAATACGGGATACGCTTCAATTGAAAATAAAATAAAAGGTAAAATAAAATTTTAATTTGCCTATTAAAATCAATGGCCTACACAGAAATTAATTATGCGAGAAATTAAAAACTCGTTAATTTTTTTTATTCACTGTATTTAAATATTTAGGCGTCACGGTGGCGCAGTGGGTAGCACGATCGTCTCACAGCAAGAAGGTCGCTGGTTCGAGCCCTGGCTGGGTCAGTTGGCATTTCTGTGTGGAGTTTGCATGTTCTCCCCGTGTTGCGTGGGTTTCCTCCGGGTGCTCCGGTTTCCCACACAGTCCAAAGACAATGCGGTACAGGTGAATTGAATAAACTAAATTGTCCATAGTGTGTGAATGAGTGTGTATGGATGTTTCCCAGTACTGGGTTGCAGCTGGAAGGGCGTCCGCTGTGTAAAACATATGCTTGGGGGTTTATTCCGCTGTGGCGACCCCTGATGAGTAAAGGGACTAAGCCGAAGGAAAATGAATAAATGAATGAATGAAAATAAAACACGCCAGGACGAATATGTTTACATATTATTAAGTGTATTTGTCTGTTTAAAAATACAACCAAATCCAAAACTGTCCACTTTTTTTTTTCTTCTCTTCAAATCGCATGTACAGAAGCTGATCTGGGAACAGTGTCTTTATCACTACGGAGCGCGCCCGTCAGTCACCACCGATACTTGACTGATTCAGATGTTTCATACGAAGGGCGATGATCGACGCATAGTTTTAATGGAAATGAAGTGAATGCGGCCGTTTTAATATTAATTTCAATGTGCTTTCAAGCCAAAACAAAGCGAAAGCACAATTCTCTTCAACAGCTCTTGCAATTATATCACATTGAGATCAGCTCTTTGATGCTACTTTCGCTTTTCATAGAAAGATGAGAAATACGGGAAAATACTTACACGGGATTATAGTGGGATAGAATGGTAAAATACGGGAGAATCCCAGCAAAAACGGGAGAGTTGACAGGTATTTTGTTAACACCGTCATCATCATAAATTAAATTAAGGACGCATGACAGCTGAGCGGGACTCTGCAAAATAAACCGTGAAACTCTGACCAATGTGAGGAGAGTTTACTTGCACAGGACTTGTTTTAGCTCTTTTGGTCCATTTAGAAACTTTGCAGTGTGAAAGCGAACCGCACCAAGAACAAAAATAAACGTTGTAACAGTTTTAATCCCTGTTTCGGAACAAAAGAATCGATCCACAGGTGTGAAAGCACCCCAAGAACTTGCATTAACGCTTTATTTTGACTGGATTAAAATATTTGTATTTGTTACAATAAAATAAACATTTTATTTTGTGGTTTAATAAGAGTTGCATTAAAAATAATAATATTTAATGCATATAAATAATATAATATAATAAATAATGTATATACAATTAAATAATAAAAATTCTATTAAATATGATATAAAATAAATATAAATAATTATTATATATTTTTTGCATTTTATTTTAGTTTTTGTCATTTGGCCCTCCATACTTTGACAAAAATAAATACAATATAATTTATGCCAGACAGGCTAATCTCTTGAACACAGAGTTGCATTGACATGTAAATATGGGTGTTTTTATGTTAATGAGCTTGTGAATGTGATACACCGTAACTAATTGTGAATGAGGCGTTTGTACTTTGGTTTATTTAAAGCTCTGGGTGAACTCTGGAAAGAGCTTTGAGATCTGCATTAAATGTTTCTTTGTAAAGAGCATTAAAATACTTTTGTTATTTCATGAAAAACATTGAATGATGTTTTTAGTGATGTCTTTAAACTAACTGCACTAACTGAATAAACAGGGCTTTTGTGGGCTCTTAAAGTAAAAAAAATAAAAAATAATAATAACAGAGCGAGGGATTTTTCACAGTATTTCCTATAATATTTTTTTCTACTGGAGAAGGTCTTATTTGTTTTATTTTGGCTACAATAAAAGCAGTTTTTAATATCAATATTAATGTCATTATTATTAGCCCCCTTAGGCAATATTTGTTTTGGATTGTCTACAGAACAAACCTTCGTTATACAATGACTTGCCTAATTACCCTAACTTTAACCTAATTAACCTAGTTAAGCCTTTAAAGCAGGGGTCACCAATCTCGGTCCTGGAGGCCCGGTGTCCCTGCAGGGTTTAGCTCCAACTTGCCTCAACACACCTGCCTGGGTGTTTCAAGTATACCTAGTAAGACCTTGATTAGCTTGTTCAGGTGTGTTTGATTAGGGTTGGAGCTAAAATCTGCAGGACACCGGCCCTCCCAGGAACAAATTTGGTGACCCCTGCTTTAAAGGGTCATAAAACCCCCCTCTTTCAGTTCAAGTCTACCTCAGAATTTTTTCAAATAATGCTCCATGATGGGCGTGGGCTAATAATTCTGACTTCTACTCTATATGTTTGTGCTGCAGGTGGATTGTGTGCAGCCGATTCTGAAAGAGGAACAAACCCCCACCACCAGGTTCCAGTCCATCGGGGTTCAGGTTGAAGACGGCAGGCCGTGAGTTTCCTTCAGAAAAGTTTAGTTCCTGCAGGGTTTAGCAGAGAGGAATTTGATCCGCTGTAAATGTGTGTGTGAGTCAGCAGCGGATCTCTCTCTATCAGCCTTGTATGGTGCTGAAAACACTCGCTAATAATGATTCAGAGTCGTCGGCAGCCGATAATGAGATTCCGTGCGCATCTCCGGCTCACTTTGTTTCCTGGCGCTGGAGTCTATTTTCATATCTCTCCATCTCTCATTTACGTGTCTCTCTCTGTAAGTGTGTGTGTGTCTCTCCCACACACCAGCTGTCTGTCTCTCTCTCTCTCTCTCTCTCTCTCTCTTTTGCTCAAGTTCAAGACATTTTTTTTTTACAGTTTTGCCAAAGCATTTCAACTACAGTTGAAGTCAAAATGATTCGCCCTACTGTGATTATTTTTCCCAAATGATGTTTAACAGAGCAAGAAATTTTTCACAATATTTCCTATAATATTTTTTCTTCTGGAGAAAGTCTGATTTGTTTTATTTCGTCTAGAATAAAAGCAGTTAAAAAAATTTTTTTAAACTATTTTAAGGTTAAGCACTTAAGCAAGTGTATATATGAGCAATATCACACTCGTAGCAGTGCGATGTGGCTGTATATCGGCACTGCTGGGAGGCGTGCGTTGGCACGAGGCTGCAAGCAGAGTGTCTTACTGTCCCACCAGTGACAATATACAGCCACATCGCACTGCTACGAGTGTGATATTGCGTTTATACAACAGTTCGACGGCATAAATGTGTGTATAAAAAAGAAAATCAAACACGAAAAGTCTAAAACCCTTTTGTATTAGAAACTACTTTCTTCCGCCATTCATTTACATCGGCAGCTGACGTTACTATTTCACCAACGTCACTTTAGAGCTAGCATTTGAATGATTCTCTAGCGTAATGTCTAAAGTGAAGACAAAACAGGTGATTTTGCTGACATTTTAAGATTATAAGGCTGAACGGCAGTCTACAGAGATATCTCCCTATAGTATTACAGTCTACAGTATTTCTCTGTTGCAATCGGGATTTCACAATAATTAACCCCGAAAAAAAGCAGCGCAATCACTACCAGATTGCTGTTGTGTTTGCGATAAGAAAAAACGCTAAATACATGCAGGCATTTCTTCTTTCTTTCTGCCAACACAACACACATTCCTGATATGCGAGTCCCATCTCACACTCAATACACTACAATTATATGGTATAAATACAGCACTACAACATGCAAAAGAGAGAGATCGACTTAGAATATCACTTACCTGTTTAATAATGATTTGATCAGCTGTAGTTTAAAGTTACGCTGTATTTTTCCTCCTCTAAGGACTTATTATGCGGTCCTGTCTCCATCTTGTGGATGGACAACGTCAACTGTCTTTGCTCAGTATGAGAGGCTAATGGCCGCCGACGCGCTGTCTCTCAGAAATTATAAATATTTTAAAGTATGCACTATCCTTATAAATAAACTGCATAGTTGCAATCTAAACAACTACATTCTCCACTAAAAAAAGCCTCAAAAGTACATTATGTTGTCCAACAGCAGCAATATTTGTCAAACTGTAGAGTGTCCTCTGCTTGTTGCTGTATGTGGGCGGAGTAATACACAAAGGTGAAGGGTGAAGAGGCGGTGCAAGTGCTGTTACTGGCAGAATATCGCACGGCTATCAACCAATCAAATTCAAGCACCAGACAGAACTGTTGTATAAATATTGTTATTGTCTACACAACAAATCATTGTTATACAATGATTTGAATGATGGTTTGAGGTAAAAAGAAAACATTATATTTATATATACACATTTAATAACTGATTTCTTATCTAAAGCAAATAAAAATATACTAACGAAACAAGCTCTGCTTTATGCATCTTCACTGTAAGAAATAAATCATTTGTTTCTTGTTAAAGCTACAAAAGTCTTTCAGACAAGAGCACTGAGTGATTTTTGTCTTTGTCTTTTTTGTTTGATTAATAATGATAAAAAACAATTGGCAACAGGAATATGGTGTACTGCCGCTTTAAGAGCCGCACAGTTTGCTGGAAACTGCTGGAAAGGGGACGGGATATGATGCCTAATAATCATTTTTATCTTGAATAATGTTTTTTTTCCTAATCATTGGAGGCCGAAATCAAAACTGACTTTCGATTAATTGCACAGCTCTAGTTGTACTGTGTTAAAACAAAATGCAACCATGCTCATTTGAAATTAAATTAATATGTTGTGAATACAGGACGTGAGGGGATTCCTGCACTTTAATGGCAGTACCCTTTCAAAAACAATGTATTTAAGCAATTTTTTTTTACCTATTTTTTTATTTCAAATGTAACGTTATCTCATGTAGTTGATTACTGTTGTAACCAGTGTTGGGTAAGTTACTTCAAAAAAACAATGAATTACTAATTGGATTACTAAAATTGTATTTAAATTGTAATTTTAATTACTTTGTTTGAGAATTAACTCAGTAAGTCAATATATTTAATTATTTGACTCAACACTAAAAATTCAACGCATAAATGCACTTCATATGAATCTCAACGCCACATAAACAATAGAAATTAAACTCGACGACAACTTAAATCGGCGCCAAATAGGACATTTTAGCTTTATTAAAAAAATGTAACCACTTTGATAGTTCTAAACATTATATGCATCAAAACATAAAACATTTCAAAGCAATTACACACTATTTCATACATACCATATATTGACATCAATTTCGGACTCATTGATTCTCAAGCATGTTCAATCTACTTGATAAATGAATTATTCTGCTTCTCTTAATTGATTTATCCATAACTGTTCAATTTATTAACAGTATTTAAACAAGTACATTATAAGTAACTGTAATTACCTGAAAATGAAACAGTAATCCCATACTTTTTCAGCTGAAAAGTAATTAAAGTAACTAGTTACTTTATAACAAATTACACCTAACACTGGTTGTAACATTAAGTTGACTACACCAGCACATCCCTACTGTTTACTTATTTTATTGCTATTTTTGTGGTGACTGATGTTTCTTCCAACACATTGATTTTCACATAATGCACTCATAACCTAATGGAGGAGGTGTCTATCTGCACTCTCTGTTGACCTGAGTCTGAACTGCTGTCAGTGTTTCTCAGCGTCTCATTTCTCTCTGTGTGTGTCTAGACTTAGCCGCTTCACTAGTATGGCATCTAGACAGGAGACGACGGAGACTGAATCTCAGGAGCAGTCCGATGGTAAACATTTGGGAAATAAAACGCCCTGTCGGTCTTTGGACAAACCCTCCCTGGTGGACGTGACCCGCTCTGCTTCGACCTCGCTGCAGGAGAAGCTAGATCCAGCGCTGGACCCGTCCCGCCTCCCTCCGCCCGACCCCTCTCTGCAGAGCGGCAGTGTTAATGGAGCCGTGGAGCAGCCCGTTGGATCGGCCTGCCTCAGAGATGGGCGATGCTTCCAGAAACTACTCCTGGCCGAAACCGACCGCATGGAGGCCTGGTGTCAGCAGATGGAGCAGGAGACCAAAGACAAGCAGCTGTCGGAGGAGGGTGAGTTACGCATGTACTCAACTAATCGATTACAAAAGTAACTGATTCAGTCGATTTCTGATTGATAAAGTGGATTAGTTTAAATATATGTAATTAAATTTACTTTAGTTATTCAAGAGAGCAATAAGAAGAAGCTGTCGGAGGAGGGTGAGTTACGCATGTACTCAACTACTGAACTAATCGGTTACAAAAGTAACTGAGCCAATCGATTTCTGATTTATAAAGTGAATGTTTAAATATACATAATTAAATTTGCTTTAGTTATTCAAGAGACCAATAATAAGCAGCTGTTTATGGAGGGTGAGTTACGCATGTACTCAACTAATCGATTACAAAAGTAACTGAGCCAGTCAGTTTATGATTGATAAAGTGAATTAGTTTAAATATACATAATTAAGTTTACTTTAGTTGTGCAAGAGACCAACAATAAGCAGCTGTCGGGGAGGGTGAGTTACGCATGTACTCCACAACTCAGCTAATCGATGACAAAAGTAACTGAGCCAATCGATTTCTGATTTATAAAGTGGATTAGTTTAAATATACATAATTAAGTTTACTTTAGTTATTTAAGAGACCAATAAGAAGCAGCTGTCGGAGGAGGGTGAGTTACGCATGTACTCAACTAATCGATTCCAAAAATAACAGCCAATCTGATTTGAAAAAGTGGATTAGTTTTATTTATACTGATGTAATATTTCAAATACATAATTAAGTTTACTTTAGTTATTCAATATAACAAAGATAAGAAGCTGTTGGAGAAGGGTGAGTTGCTTATATACTCAACTAATCAATGACAAAAAAAGTTTCATTACTTTTTTTTTATGTAATTTAAAAGTCACTTAGTTTAATGTTGATATATTTATTCAAATTATTATTTAAAATCAGTTTGTTTATTCATGAGACAAAAGACAAGCAACTGTTACTCATGTATTAAACTAATCACAAATTACAAAATAACTGAACCAGACATTTCCTGATTGATAAAGTAAATTTGTTTAATGTTTACTATAATTATTCTAATGAGTGGTTAGTTCAATTTAGTCATTCAAGATACCAAAGATAGAGCTATCAGAGGATTTGCTCATGTACTCTGGTAAATCGATTACAAAAATAACTGAGCCAGATGATTTCTGATTGATGAAGTTGATTCATTTAATTAATGTTGATCTATTTATTCACAGTGAGTAATTAAATTCAGTTAAGTTATTTGAGACTCATGTACTCAACTAATCACAAATGGCTAATCGCAAAATTAACTAAGCCAGTCCATTCATGATTGATAAAGTCAATTAGTTTAATTAATGTTAATATATTTATTCAAATGAGTAAGAAAATTCAGTTTAGGTATTCAAGAGACCAAAGGCACGTCTTGCTCCAAATTGATAACAGTAATATATAAATGTGATATCAAGTCCTGTGAAGAGATGATGCCAACCATAGAGAACTTCAAGAGGTCTCCAAACCCTGGACCAGGCCGTATCCTGAGCAGATGCTGTGGTGGTCATGGAGGAGTAGCATGAGACTGATTCCTGAAAGACCCCAGTGACAAACGAGTCTCCGCATTGATCCCGTGGGCTCGCCTAAACACCCGCCGGTGACCTACTTACACCTGCAGCTTCTCCACGATGGACGTCCAGCGTTCCCCAGCCCCCGGCGCCTAGACTGCAGCTCTGCACAAGAGGTTTAGCCAGAGGAGGAATGGTCGTGCCCAACTGAGCCTGGTTTCTCTCAAGGTTTTTTTTTTCCTTCACTTTCGTCAATTGGTGAAGTTTGTTCTTCGCCACTGGCTTGCTTGGTTTGGGACTTGTGGAGCTGCACATCGATGGATTTGCTCTTCAGTGTTTGGACTTTCAGCAGTGAAAATTAAACTACACTGAACTGAACTGAACTAGACTGAACTGCAACTCTGAAAACTGGACTGACACAGTTTCAATCTACTAGAACTTCTACGTTAAGCTGCTTTGACACAATCTACATTGTAAAAGCGCTAGAGAAATAAAGATGAATTGAATATCTTTTAGCCAATAATTTTTTGATTAATAATGTCAATTAGTTTAATCAATGACCTTTCTTTAACATATTTAAGTGAAAACCTGTTTTCAGACTTGCGAAAAGTCTTTTAAATCAGTATTTTCATGTCTAATAAATGTCCAGAAAGCTGCTTTAATGAACGGTCAGCCGTGGTGTCTTTAACGTAAGTCTACAGTCGGTGGATCATGAATTAAGGATAATGTCAGTCTCCTCATTAATGAGCTTTAATCACAGGCGTCTCTGTCGGCGGCTAATTTTATCTCCTGCAGTCTGGGATTGCAGTCATCAGGTTTGAACCTGTTGTGAATGGAGAGAGAAGTCGAGATGCTCTGATTGACCTGATTGGCTAGAAGCTGGAACTGGTTGATTTCTGCTCTAAATGTGCAATCAGCAACTGGCCGTTTTATTATATATATATATATATATATATATATATATATATA
>CAIGQV010019951.1:27495821-27507631 GCA_903798115.1 Danio jaintianensis | reverse complement strand
GAGTTATCTGAGCTGGCTGTTTTCTGTTTTTCCTTTTTATGTATTGTATGTTGTTTTATTCCTTTGATCTTATCTGATAATTTTTAATACAATTTGTGTACAGCACAATGGTCAACAACTGTTGTTATATTCATTCATTTATTTTCCTTCGGCTTAGTCCCTTTGTTTATCAGGGGTAGCCACAGCAAAATGAACCGCCAACTTATCCAGCATATGTTTTACACAGCGGATGCCCTTTCAGCTGCAACCCAGTACTGGGAAACATTCATACACACTCATTCACACACATACACTACGGCCAATTTAGTTTATTCAATTCACCTATAGCGCATGTGTTTGGACTGTGGGGGAAACCGGAGCACCCGGAGGAACCCCACGCCAACACAGGGAGAACATGCAAACTCCACACAGAAATGTCAACTGACCCAGCCGAGGCTCGAACCAGTGACCTTCTTACTGTGAGGCGACAGTGCTAACCTCTGAGCCACCATGTCGCCTCCTGTTGTTATATTGTGCTTTATAAATAAAGTATAGTAATAATATAATACATTTACATACATAAAAAATAGCCGATCAGTTTGAATTTTGATAAATACATATACAAATAAGATAAAGACTAATATGGTTTTTAAAAAATTAATGACAGAGAAAAAAAATCCAATGAAATATCTGTACATTCAATCAGATGGTTTGTAATAACATTTCTAATGTCTCTCTTTGCCAATTTAAATTTAAAATTCAAATGAGCTTAATTGGCATGACCTGTCAAGTATTGCCAAGCATTTCATATTATATAAACCATGAATATATTAGTATAGTTTAATTAGTATAATAGTTTGATTATATAATATATACACTCACCAGCCACTTTATTAGGTACACCTTACTAGTATCGACTTGGACCCCCTTTTGCCTTCAGAACTGCCTTAATCCTTCGTGGCATAGATTCAACAAGGTGCTGAAAATATACCTCAGAGATTTTGGTCCATATTGACATGATAGCATCACGCAGTTGCTGCAGATTTGTCGGCTGCACATGCATGATGCCAATCTCCCGTTTCACCACATCCCAAAGGTGCTCTATTGGATTGAGATTTGGTGACTGTGGAGGCCATTTGAGTACAGTGAACTCATTGTCATGTTCAAGAAACCAGTCTGAGATGATTCGCACTTTATGACATGGCGCAGAGAGTGTTTCTACAGGGGGTTTGTTAAGCCCACTCACCTGTGTGAGGCACACTTCATAAATGCACAATGTTTTTTTTGGTTTGTTTTTTTGAGATATGGAATGATTGTAAGATATCTGTATATTCAATTAGATGGTTTGAAGTTTCTAATGTCTCTCCTTTTTTTTTTTTCTTTTTTCTGTGTGTGTGTGTGTGGGTTTAGTGTTAGGGAAGATCCGCAGTGCTGTCGGCAGCGCTCAGCTCTTAATGTCTAAGAAGTTTCAGCAGTTCCAGGGTCTTTGTGAGCAGAACCTGGTGAGTTTCGTGATTTATAGTCATTTCAGCACTCATATGGTCAAATACGGCCAATCCTGATCATATTTCACCTCACAATCAGAGAATTAAATACATTATATTAAATTACATCATATTATATACACATTATATTAAACATTATATATTTTTTGGTCCTATTTCTGTATTTGTATTATTGAATTGCCTTTGAGTTTTACATGGGTATATATAAATATATATTTAAACTCATAAAATCAATTTTGCTAAATAATTTTTAACTCCTTTTTAATCATATCATTTAAAATAAACAATGGTACAATCTTTGGTTAGTACTTTGCAATAAGGTTCCATTAGTTGAGGTTGGGTAATGTATGTACAAATAACGGACAATACATTTATTATTTTTGTTAACATTAGTAAATGAAAATAAAGTCATCCATTGTTTGTTCTTGTTGACCCACAGTGCAATAACTAAAGTTTACAAGCACACCTTTTGATTTTAATAACACAGTAAATGTGATTAATAATTAATTAATGCTGTACAGGTATTATTCATTCTTAGATCATGCCAGTAAAAACATTAACTAATGGAAACTTAATGTGACATGACCAATTTCTTTTAATAAATAATCTAATGCTTGAACATAATATGTATATAATAAAAGTAAAAGGCCAATGCTGAAGTAATATTTAATATAATCAAGCACAGTGTGTTTTAATAGCACGCCCTCTGCTGGCTCTCTGTGTACTTGACAAACACTTCATAACACTGAACTACAGTCCTGTAGTGTCTGTTTCATATCTGTGCTGTTTTCGCTGCTGTTTTGCTGTGAGCGGAGCTACTGATGCCTGCTAGCATTTTGCTGAGATGAGTTTTTCTTTGGGAGAAATGCTTAACACTTCATTACCTGCGATTCATTTGTGTTCTGACCACATGTGCTTGGTTGTGTACTATATTAATTAATTCAATTTGGTCTTTTAAAAACACTGTTGTAATACATTGAGCCACTAAGCATTGTTCTTATGACGTTTTTCTACAGGAGGAAAACGCGAATTACTTCCAAATACTTTAAATATAGTCTGTGTTAGTAGCAAGGCTATTTATGAAATCCAGGCATAACACTGTACGACAACGTTTCAGACGACTGTTCAAGAATTTTCAAGAATAAGAATTTCACTCACCTGGGAAATAGAGGTCACTTGAATGGTTTGTGAGCACAATTAAGTGCTCACAGCGTGCAATATTATCTGATAATTGTAAGAAATAATCCCAAAAGGCAATCGACTGTGTAAAGCCACATAAAACAAAACAAAAATACGATATATATGCCGAGCTCAGTGGCTAATGAGCTGAGGTGACGAGACAGTGACTGTCACTCAAATGGCCCCGCCCTTAATTATGCAGACTTAATATAAATGAAAAGAATGAGTTATAAAAAAATTCACCCCACTCACAGTTGTCATGAATAATATTAGCTATATACACCTCAACCATCTTTTGTACCAGGCTGTAAACATGTTTTTACAGGGCTCGAAATTGCAACCATTTTGGTCGTATATGCGCCTGAAATTTAATCTATGCGACCTATAATAACATAATATATTTGGGAGCATTTGTGCGACTGCATATAATGGTTGTAGTGCGACCTGTTTTGATTTTTTCTATATAATTTTTCTATAGATTATTTCACATATATTTTCTATATTGGTTCATATTAGCTGTTAATCACTCAAGGCTTTCCGTTGTCAGATGACAGGGAGCTTTTGTGACCGTGGGAAATGAAAACGGCTGACGTTTGAGGAAGATGCAATGTAAAGTACACAGGTTTGCAAACCCCCCTAAAGTTACAAATTATGGCGCCGACGAGCGCGTTCGTGGTAAATGTTGATTTGCCAGCCGAGATCAACCGAGTGTTTTGGGAGAGAGTAGCATACTGAAAGACTCCGAGTGGATCAGCTGTTTAATGGCCCGAATCTCGATACGTTGCATTCACTGCGTGTTTAGCGCAAATGGCCACTAAATGTAAAATCTAACACTGTATACATCATCACCAAAGAAGCTCGACTTTACTAAGTTTAAACTGAAACTGCGGCTCATGACAAAGAACGGTACTATGCAGGTGGTCATCGCGAGAATCCTGCTCCGCCCCGCTCATACAGTATATTGGGCCGGCTGACTCGCCTGCTTTTTACACAAACTCAGAAAAACGTAAATCGGCACATCGCAGAAATATTATTTGTTTATTAAATTGACATACATATAAAAACAATAGTGCAAAATGGATATTTCTTACTGCGATGCATCATTTTTGTTTGATATAAACCTTAATTTTATTTTTCATAATGTAACAGTAGGACTTTATAATAGCAGATAACTCCCATTCAAGCACATTTAAGGCAGTTAGTATTAGTTAGTGTTAGTATTATTGTCATCATCGTAATCATTAATATTTTATAATTATTAGACATTCATTTTGGAATTATTGCGCAAATATCAATAAGTCATTACAGAATTAGTTAGTTGTTTCTGGTTTTTGTTAGTCCTGATTGATGATGTTTTTAAATACAATAAATCCGTTAATATACAATTTGCAGTGGTGCTCCTTCGTTTTTGGTGGTGCTCCAAAAATTTTTCTGGTGCTCCTAAATTTTTGAAGTTGGGAGCACCGGTGCTACCACCTTAAAAAAGTTGATTTCGAGCCCTGTTTAATCAGCTGTAAAAATGGCCAATTTAGCATGGCAGTCAGTGGACATCTGTAGTTTCTGGAGCCAGCCCCCAGTGGCCTGTCGATGAATTGCAATTTCAGTTACTTCAGTATTAGCTTCACGAGGGAGAGCGGGATGTTGCCGCTTGGTGTGGACTCTACACCCAGAGTTTTTTCCTCATGTTGTCTGCTTGTGCGCTGTTTTCTCCTTTCTGATTAATTTTCAACACTGCTGGGTTCACACCAAACGCAGAAGATAGGACGCAGGACTTTAAAGGCTGATTTATACTTCTGTGCACGCGTATTGTCCGGTGCAGCCTTAGTGCGGTCGCATAGCCCTCGCCGTGGCCGACACTGACGCACACCTCTCAAAAAAATTAAACTACACGTCACAACGACGCGTAGCGCAAGCTCTGTGATTGGTCGGCTTGGTAGCTGTGACCAGTGTGGGCGGGACAGAGAGCCTCGCGAACCCGTTGGAGCGAGTGTTTACAAGTGTCGAGTCCCGTGAAGGAGCTCTAGATGGAAACTGTTGTTTTGTGTTTAACTTATGATTAATGTTGTTGCACGTCCACCGATTCCCGCCTCGAGTTTGAGCTACTTGTACATTAAGATAGCGTTCAGAAAAAAACGAAACACCCGCGAAGAAAATCCACACAGAGGAACATAAAGACCTACTACCAGCTAGCGTTTCAGAAGTGTTATTGCAGAGTAACACAAACAGCACACTCAAGTATAAATGCACGACTACGCGCAATGCAGGCGCCGTGGGTCACACCAATCACTCCACGCAGAAGTATAAATCAGCCTTAATCCGCCACTATTTTTTTCACATTTGCATTTACTTGTATGCAATGTACTCGCGCAAATGCTTACCACATTTTCATGTGGACAGTTTTTTTTTTTTTTAACGAAGGCATGGGACAGGTTTATAAAAAAAAAAAACCCATGTACGTGTGGACATGGCCTCAGTGTGTGTGTGTTTCTCCATCATCAGGACGTGAGTGCTCAGCCTCGGCCCACGGCTCAGGATCTGGCGGGTTTCTGGGATCTCCTTCAGCTCTCCATCGAGGACATCAGCATGAAGTTTGATGAGCTTCACCTCCTCAGGTCCAACGACTGGAAGACGACTGACAAAAAGGTCCAGCTCACGCTCCTCTGTTAGCTCCTCTTTTCCAGCAAGGCAGATTGAGTGCTGGTTCAGAGCCAGAGCCTAGTTTCAAATCGCTTCTTTGTCGTTCAACACCCAAAGCAGCAGCTCTGAACCAGGAAAAGTAATTATAAACTAATATAATGATTAAATATAAGTAATGTATTTGATTTTATTAGGGTTGTTTTTATTTACTTTTATACATTGTTTTTGTGTAATGTATTTTTTGTTTTTGCATTTTATTTTATATATGCAATTAATTGATGTTATTATGTAATTTTATTCTTTTTTATTTGTATTTATTTAAATTGTATTTAATTTATTCATTTAATATATTTTCTGTATTTTAATACTTAAAAATTGTCATATGTTATTCATTACACTATACAGTTAAGAAAGTGTTAAATAAAATATTTAAGAAATTTGCATTTATTATTATTATTTTATACATATTATAATATTAATATTAATACTAATAGTGAAATATTTGTCAATTTTCATCATTATTAATTTCATATTTACTTTAATCACTAAATTCATTACACATTAATATTTTAAATATCAATCGCTTCTTTGTCGTTCAACACCCAAAGCAGCAGCTCTGAACCAGGAAAAGTAATTATAAACTAATATAGTGGTTTTGTTTTATTCTGTAGATTTTTAAAAAATGTATGTAATTTTATTGATGTTATTTTATTTAATTTTATAATTTAATTTGAATTTTATTCTTGGGTAATGTATTTCTTTTACGTTAGACTTTTTTTAATGCATTTTATTTTATAAATGCAATTAATTGCTGTTATTATGTAATTTTATTACACTTTTATTTGTATTTATTTACATTTTTTATTCATTTAATTTATTTTAATTTAATATATGTTGTGTGAAAAAATTTACACAATTCATTAGAAAGTAATATAATTCATTACACTACACATCTATTTATAAATGTTAGCATTTATTATTATTATTATTATTATTATTATTTATTATTATTATTTTATGCATATTAGTAGTTACATTTTTACATTTTCATCAGTATTAATTTTGCATTTACTTTCATCATTTAAAATATCATTCATTACAGATTAATATTTTATAAATGTACATTTTTTTTATTTTATACATTTTTGCATATTAATATTAATTATTAAATATAATAAAATAATGCTTCACATTTGCTTAAATTGCAAAAGAATGATAGAATTTTACACATTCATATTTTACAGATCTTGGAAATTGACATTTAATTTTATTTATACAAATTAATTATTATTTATTGGTTTAAATATTTATTTTAACATTAACATCTTCATTATTAACTTCATACTTTAATCAATAAAAACTTTAGCGATTCATTACACAATATTTTTCACATTTATTTAAATAATTTATTGATTTTTGTTCTACATGAATGTAATATTTAGAAAGTACATATTTTAATTTTGTTTTGTTTGCATCAATAATAATTATTAAATATAATAAAAATAATTTCACATTTGCTTTTAATTACAAAAAAGTAATTGGATTTTACACATTCATAGAATTTAACATTTTTATTTTTATTTTATACAAATTAATTATTATTTATTGATTGAATATTATTTTAACTATATATATTTAAATATATATGTATTTTACATTGTTATTAACTTCATAATTATTTTAATCATTAAAAATATAACAATTCATTACACAATATTTTTCACATTTATTTAAACTATTTATATTGATTTTGTGCTATACATGAATGTTATATTGAATATTTCTGAGAGACAGATTTGAATTGTTTGATTGATTGTCGTCATATCATAGGAGGAGAAGAAGTCTGCTCCAGCGCACACACCAAAGAAGACGGTGAAGGTGAAACCCAGCGGCGGGAAGGAAAAGAGCCTGGACTCGGTGGCCGACAAACAGCGTCAAGAAGCCAGAAAACGTCTGATGGCGGCAAAGAGAGCGGTTTCTGAACGCCAGAATTCAGCCACCGAGAGCGCAGAAAGCATCGAAATCTACGTTCCTGAGGCTCAGACGCGACTCTAATAACAAAAAAACACAACATTTAAAACTCCTGGTCATGAAGAAACACTCAAAACCCGAGGTCGGATTGAAAGCTGAAAACTTAATCAATTACAAAACGAAAAATAAGTCAAAATGCAAGAAGAATCGATTTTGAACGCTCAAGCGCTGCCACAGAAGAACCTCCCGTTGACGTTCGTTTCTACGATTAACCTTGTTATAACTATAAATGTCCTAAAAAAGTGAATTATCTCATGGAATATATCAAGACTCTTGTCTGTAAATTGTGCTAATAATATCTTAATAAGAGAAGACGTTCTTGAGACCCTTTACACGCGTCACATGACCCGCTTTTTTCACTCGTCACATGACCCGCGGACGGCCAACGTACAGCATGCACTCAGGATCCGCACGTGTGCACTTGTCTTTCATCGGCTCAGTCTTCCTGTTTTTCTTCCTGTTTTTTTTTTCCTGTATTCAGAGCTTAAGAGCGCCCCCTGTGGCCAGTTCTAGGAATGTGCCAGAACCTTGTTTTGAGCTCAAAAATGCTTTAGTTTGGATTCAACATGTAGATAAAGAGTCTTTGAATGTGATTCATTTAAATTAACTTTCTGTTTGAACTCAGTTATTCATCCTGGACGAGTCCTGAACACAGATGATTTAGTTATTCATACTGGATGACTCCTGAACCACATATGATTCAGTTATTCATCCTCGATGACCCCTGAACACAGATGATTCAGTTGTTTGTACTGTATGACTCCTGAACACAGATGATTCAGTTGTTTGTACTGTATGACTCCTGAACACAGATGATTCAGTTGTTTGTACTGTATGACTCCTGAACACAGATGATTCAGTTTTTCATACTGGATGACTCCTGAACCACAAATGATTCAGTTATTCATCCTGGATGACTCCTGAACCACATATGATTCAGTTATTCATCCTCGATGACTCCTGAACACAAATGATTCAGTTATTCATACTGGATGACTCCTGAACACAGGTGATTCAGTTTTTCATCCTCGATGACTCCTGAACCACAAATGATTCAGTTATTCATCCTCGATGACTCTTGAACACAGATAATTCAGTTATTCATTCTGAATGACTCCTGAACACAGGTGATTCAGTTTTTCATACTGGATGACTCCTGAACCACAAATGATTCAGTTATTCATCCTAGATGACTTCTGAACACAGATGATTCAGTTGTTCATACTGGATGACTCCTGAAAAAAGATGATTCAGTTGTTTGTACTGTATGACTCCTGAACACAGATGATTCAGTTATTCATACTGGATGACTCCTGAACCACATATGATTCAGTTATTCATCCTCGATGACTCCTGAACCACATATGATTCAGTTATTCATCCTGGATGACTCCTGAACACAGATGATTCAGTTATTCATCCTCAATGACTCCTGAACCACATATGATTCAGTTATTCATCCTGGATGACTCCTGAACACAAATGATTCAGTTATTCATCTTCGATGACTCCTGAACGCATATGATTCAGTTATTCATTCTAGATGACTCCTGAAAGCATATGATTCAGTTATTCATTCTAGATGACTCCTGAACACAGGTGATCTAGTTATTCGTCCTGGATGACTCCTAAACACAGATGATTCAGTTATTTGTCCTGGATGGCCATTTCTAGCGGCGTTTCTGCGGTACGACAGAAAATTCTAAATGTGAACGAATCGCCGTAGGAATTGTTAGAATAACACAGTTTTTGTTTTTTAATTTAGCACTCCTCTAGTTTTGTTTGTTTCATGTCACTTTTCATTCCAGTAAACTTTAACGCAATTGAACGCGTTTTCAGCTTGCTTTATTTTCCGCACGATTCATCGGTTTTTTTCGTTATTTAACAGGGTTGAAATATGACCACTCGAGCGTTGTTTTTAAAATGACGAATGTTAAAGGAACTTGACGGCGATGTCCAGATTTTTACTTGGACCCCGACAGCCTGTTTGTTTTGTAATATTATTATTATTAATATTATGATTGTTTTATGTCCTTCATTCATTCATTCCATGTGCTTGTGTTCAGATCAAGCCATGAACGTACAGACATGTGTGTGTGTTTGTGTGACCAATTAGAGCCCTTCATTTTTTGATTTTTTGATCTGATTCTTTATCAGATATTAAAATCTTCCGTTACCCAGAACTTGCTGATTTGTTTTGGAAATGTTTCAGATTTTAATACATAGAAAAGCCCAGAAAGAGTCAAAGTGTTTACTCTTTTCAGGATGTTAAAGAGCAGGTCAAATGGCATTTAAAGTGTCCTGATATTGTGTTAAAATCTCCTACAATTGATTTAAAGGCATGTAAAATCACTTTTATAAGGTCTTGTGGCAACAGTCTGTGAATATAACCAGCTTCTAATGGTAGAAATTTATTATAATCACACTTTATAAAAACAGCCTGCAGAAACACTTTGATTGACATTCTCCCTTTATACATGTCATCAGAGGGGGAAAGCCCCGCCCACTAGTGACCATCTCTCCCTCATTAGCATAAAAAAACAGCCCTGAGTGAGAAGCAGCCGTCCGCTGTTAGTTTTGAAACTGCCACTATGCTGACACAGGCATTTATAGCTCCGCCCCTTTTAAAAGAGGGCTGGGAGCACAATCTCATTTGAATTTAAAGCGACAGTCACCACAATGGCACAGTTAGGATCAAACCTAAACAGGGCAGTTTCAAAGAGTTGTAAAACATTATTTGTGTGGTATTTTGAGCTGAAACTTCACACACACACTCTAGGGACATCAGAGACTTATTTGACATCTTGTAGAAAGGGGCATAATAGGTCCCTTTTAAGGTCTGTAAACCCTTCCCCCTTCAAAGCCAACTCCGCTCTGATTGGTCAGCTGGCTAAGTGCGTTTTGATGTGTTTGAAAACCCATATGACCTGCTCTTTAACCAACAAATGGTTTTAATTGGTTGCAGAGGATTTAAACACGCTTCATCATCAGGATCGTGCCGTTCATGTGCCGTTTATGTTGGAGTTGCACGAATTGAGACGTCGTGACATTTCTCCTCTACAATAATATGGTATTTGTGTGGAAGCGGACGTTATATACTTTGCAAAAAAACTTACAAAAACATCTTGAAAGTAAAAAAAAACAATGACTGTGTGATGAAGTCTATTATAATGCAGTTAGAACGAGCCTATTATTCAAGATATGAAAGCAAAAAATATCCCTGTATGGGTTTTTTTTTTAAAATATGATATAGTTCTGTGTAGTATTACATGGGCAACTGGATTTTTTCAGTGTGGTTTTATACAGCAATTGAACAAACAGGAAGTTAATATTGAGCGAGTACATTTTAGACGCAATATTGTTTTGTTTGTCTGTTTCACCAATGAAAATGTTTCAAACATAGCCAGAGCAGAATATTTTTGTCTCAGAGCAACATTGCTGCGTAATCTGAATGAATCCTTTTGAAACTAATCAAGTGAGTCACCAGTCCATACATAGAGAATGCCATGCTTGGTTTCTAAATCAATCTGCCATTTTGAATGAATCATTTGAATAACGATTCAGTGAATCCAGATAGGGGATTGTCGCCACCTGCTGGTGGATTTAATGTCATATTAATCCATTACAGATGTAGATCAGCAGACAAATATGAAATAGTTTATTGATGCAATTTATTGTCAATGTCACACACCTCTAGAGGTTTTTGCAGGAAAGCTGTTTACATGGTGAGTGAATCCGTTTATGCAAGAGATGTGATGCTACTTTTTAATTTATTCATTTACTGGCCCTTCACTTTTCCAAACCTGGTTGAGTTTCTTCTGTCTTACATTAAAGAAGATATTTAGAAAAATGTTGGAAACCTGTAACCATTGACCTCCATAGTATTTGTTTTTCCTACTAAGTGAATCAGATCTGAAGGACAAAGTTGTTTACCGTCTGATGTTTACTTCAGTAAGAGTTGGACGATTGCTTTTGAGCCGCAGGAATGTGGCAGAAGCTTGATTTGTGTGGTGTTTTGAGCTCAAACTTGCTTTAGTTTGGATTCAACATGTAGATAAATAGTCTCTGAATGTGATTCATTTAAATTAACTTTCTGTTTGAACTCAGTTATTCATCCTGGACGAGTCCTGAACACAGATGATTCAGTCATTCATTCTGGATGAGTCCTGAACACAAATGATTCAGTTATCCATTCTGGATGACTCCTGAACACAGATGATTCAGTTATTCATTCTGGATGACTCCTGAACACAGATGATTCAGTTATTCATTCTGGATGACTCCTGAACACAAATAATTCAGTTATCCATTCTGGATGACTCCTGAACACAGGTGATTCAGTTATTCTGCCTGGATGACTCCTGAACACAGGTTATTCAGTTAATCAACTTGAATGACTCCTGACTACAGATGATTCAGTTATTCATCCTGGATGACTCCTGAACACAAATGATTCAGTTGTTCATCCTCAATGACTCC
>CAIGQV010019951.1:27438673-27471029 GCA_903798115.1 Danio jaintianensis | reverse complement strand
TATTTTTATCTGACAATTAATATTTAAATATTATTATTATTATTATTTTAATTATTATTATTATCTGACAATTAATATTTAAATATTATTATTATTATTATTATTGTTATTATTATTATTTTAATTATTATTTTTATCTGACAATATTTAATTTGTTGTTGTTGTTGTTGTTGTTGTTGTTGTTTTTACTATTATTTAAGCTGTGGGTGAGAACCAAAATTTGAAAACTCCTGCTGTGCATTACCATAGATAAACTGGCAACTTAATTTCTCTCAAAATATCGTACATTTTTTGAGTGGCTCAGTGGAACAGCAAGAAGGTCGCTGGTTCGAGTCCCGGCTGGGGCAGTTGGCATTTCTGTGTGGAGTTTGCATGTTCTCCCGGTGTTGGAGTGGGTTTCCCCCACAGTCCAAAGACATGCGCTATAGGTAAATTGGATGAACTAAATTGGCCGTAATGTGTGTGTGTATGGATGTTCCCAGTACTGGGTTGCAGCAGGAATGGCATCCGCTGTGTAAAACATATGCTGGATAAGTTGGTGGTTCATTCCGCTGTGGCGACCCCTGATATATAAAGGGACTTAGCTGAAGGAAAATGAATGAATATCTTACATTTTCAGAAGTAAGTTATAAACGTATAAACATCACTCATATTGTTGTATAAATCTTTCACCTAAAGGTCATCTGAAAGTTGTACACCTCGAGACTTGCAGAAGTTAAACTAAATAAATGCGTAATTGAAAGCCAGAGCTGAGAGTTGAGCTTTAACACGTTTCTTCAAGCTGAAAGAGAAACGTAAATCAGGTTGGAATTTGAGCTTTGGGTCCAGACGCTGTTTTTCAGTAGCATGTCGAGTCCTGTTTCTTGTTTAGTGAGGAGTAATAGATCAGTGATAGACATGAATATCATAAATGCTTAAAGCCATCGTTCACTCATTTACTCACCCTTTACTTGTTCTTGTTACTTATTTAATATGAGCTGAAACAACACAATTCTTGAATTTTTTTTTTCCAGACAACATACAGCGGGGAAAATAAGTATTGAACACATTGTCATGTTTTTTCCTGGGAATAATGTTTCTAAAGGAGCCGTTGACATGGAGTTGAACCAGATTTTGTTAAAAACCCAAACAACCCAAACATAAAAATAAAACAAAACAAAGAAAATCTGAAAAATGAGTTGTTTAAGAATAATGAAATGACAGGAGGAGAAAGTGCTAAACTACTGAAATGTATTTAATAGTTTATATAAAGGCTTTTTTGGTGCTGCAGCTTAAAGACGCCTCTCACAATGAGAATGAAGTCTCATGCATTGCTCAGGTGTGAGTTTTTCACTGACGTCAACAGAGTGTCAAAATCTTGATGGTTCTGTGGGTCTCGTCTATCAAATCTGAGCTTTATTTTGTATTTTCTATTGGATTCATGTCAGGTGATTGGCTGGGCCATTCTACAGCTTGATTTTCTTTCTCTAAAAGCATCTGAGAGTCTCCTTGGCTGTGTTTTGGATCATTGTCTTGCTGAAATGTCCACCCTGGTTTCATCTTCATCATCTGCTGGTGTAGGTGTTGGACTGAAGCAGCTGATATTCATTTACACTGAGGAAGGGCAGAGGGTTGCTGAAGAACTACTGAGAGATTTCAGCTGCTGTTTGGGCTTTTACTACACCCACCTTTTACTACACGAACTACACCTCCCTTTCTTCATCTGTTCAATACTTTTTTCCTCTGTTATTTCATTTTATTACACATAACTTCATTTGTAAACTAATTAGTTTTGTTTTCTTTGCATATAGGAAAATTTCAAGTCAACAGCACGTTTAGAAATATGTTTTCTGTAAAAAATGGTATGCGTTCAATACTTATTTTCCCGCTCTAATTGTTTTATGTTCAGTCCACTTAATTAGTTATCCTTATTTCTTAGTGTTGTCTCAACACAAATCTTTGTTTGGTACTCAGCATTTTTTTACAGTGTATTTGAGTTTCTTTCCTTCTGTATATATAAATATATATAAAATATGCCCTTTAAGTGAAATATGTCAGTTAAAAAGTCAAAGTACTAACTGCCTAAAACTGGAATAACAGTTAATTAAAACGATTTTACAAGATAAAAAGACACACAAAATGACAACCTTTAAAATATATATTAAAAATACTTTAAATGTAAATTTAAAGCTACATGAAAGAGATGCATAGAGTTTTTTTTAAATCTTAGTTCACATTTTTTAAAGTAAAAAATATTTTTGCTTAATTCAAAGTGGATTTTTTTTACTTAATAAAGTTAAATATTGGTATCACAATTTACAATGAGCTTCCATTAGTCAATGTATTTACTGACACAAACAGAAAAAAACATTTATTACAGTATTTATTTATTTTTGTTAACGTTAATTAATGAAAATGAAGTCAATTGATTTGTTAGTTCATGTTAACGCCCTATTCACATGGTGCTTCAGCGTCAAGGTTTGACGGAGGGCGTGTCTGAAGTTGGGGCCGACGCGATCATCATAGCAGCGTCAGCCAATGAAATTAGTCCGCAATCGGCTTCTGTCTGAGCTGGGGTATTTGCGTAAAGTGATCTGATTGGCTGACGCTTCCGTTGGCGCTTGAAAAGTTGAGAAATTCCCAACTTCTGCAGCGAGCAATGGGTAAAGTCTAGATAGGTTATAGTGCCAGCCGGAAGTGTGATATGCAGATCAATATAGCAGCATTTTTTATGACGCTATATAACAATAATGTTTTTACAGTACTGTGACGGTTGGGGTAGGGGTAGACGTTAAAAAATACAATTTATTGGGTAATTTAATAAATAACATAAATAATACTCTGTAAAACTGTTTTTTACTACGTAATTTTTTACGTTACTGTGAGGGTTGGGGTTGGGGTGGGGGTAGACGTTAGTAAAGTACAATTAATGGGAAATTTAATATATAATAAAAATCATTTTCGTTAACTTCTGGCCGCAACCATATCTGATCTAGCAACAACCCGAGCAATGCTGTTGAAGCATCGCAGATGGATCCACAATTCAGTTCGGCAACGCTTGACGTCACCTATTCAAAGTGAATGGGAAGTGTTGATGCTGACGCCCTGTATGAATCAAAAAAACTCACATTGCATGAACTAATGCTAACAAGCACAACTTTATACATTTCTTAGTGCATTAGTAAATGATGCACAACAATTAATAAATTCTCTACAAGATTGTGTCATTCTTAGTTCTTGTTAGTAAATGCATTAACTAATGGAATGTTATTGCTTAACCAAAATATTTAGTATGGTTTTCATTCATTTTCTTTTCGCTTAGTCCCTTTATTAATCTGGGGTCACCACAGCGGAATGAACCGCCAACTTATCCAGCATATGTTTTACGCAGCGGATGCCCTTCCAGCTGCAACCCATCACTGGGAAACATCCATTCACACACATACACTACGGACAATTTAGCTTACCCAATTCACCTATAGCGCATGTCTTTGGACTTGTGGGGGAAACCGGAGCACCCGGTGGAAACCCACGCGAACACGGGGAAAACATGCAAACTCCACACAGAAATGCCAACTGACCCAGCCGAGGCTCGAACCAGCGACCTTCTTGCTGTGAGGTGATCGTGCTACCCACTGCGCCACCGTGATGCCTAGTATGGTTTTAGTTAACTATAATAACCGTAATGGCTTTGCACATGAGCTGATGCTTCATTCGCAGTAATGCATGATTAAATATCAAGCTACACTGATACATAATTGATAATGCAATGATATCCATAACCTAAACAGCATGACATATTCATTGCTTGTGAAATCCTTCCAGCACATCTGAAGTGTGTGGAGCTGTTATGATTATAAATATGGTGTTAAGGGCACACAGTGTTCATCTGATAGCATCATGCTGGATTGTTCTGCTCTGAGAATGAAACTCTTATAGGTAAATCTTGCGTGCGTGCGTGTGTGTCTGTGTGTGTGTGTGTTTTTTAGCATGGGCCTCACACATGACCAACTCTCCCACAGTGATAGTGTTGGTTGGTCTTCCTGCCAGAGGAAAGACGTATATCTCCAAGAAACTGACGCGATACCTCAACTGGATCGGTGTTCCTACTAAAGGTGAGAGTCGGTATCAACTCTGATTCAGCAGACATTCAGGAGTCTTGATATCACCAAATTTTTTTTCCAGTCATTTTTTCTAAATATGAACCCTTGTTTGAAAACCCCAGCTGTATATTAAGGCTGATTTAAGATTAATATGAATTTATATCGATTGAGATTAAGATTAATATTGTAAAACACTACTTAAAGAATAAATAAATAAAATATAAGTAACATTTTAAAAAATATTTTATATATACAGTGCTCAGCATAATTGAGCACACCCCGTTTTGAAAATGAATATTTTTCTCCATTTCTCAGTGAATATAGGCAATGTATTTTGGTGCATTTAAACAAAACAAATTTATTAAACCGATATATTTATTTAAATAATATTTTAGTCACCAAACATATTTATAAATTGAAAGATAATACAATATATTAATAATATTACAAAATATTGCAAAAATAAATTACAAACTACAAAATTTCAACTAAAATTTTCAATTTTTTGTTTCTCTTGATTTTTCCTCTTTCTTTTTTTTTATTTTGTATTTATTTTTTTTCTATAACATATAAATTTGGCTGTACTAGTTTTTGGACTGTTATCGTTATTTATAAGTTTGTTTCTTAGATAAGCTCCAGATTTGGCTTCAGTACTGACTAATGTACACAAATATAATATTATAATATTGTATAGCTTCCTATTAAAAATATGAATTTAAAAGATAGATTTGTGAGGGGTGTACTTGTATATGCTGAGCTATATATATATATATATATATATATATATATATATTATTATTATTATTATTATTTGTTTATTTTTTAATTGTAATTATTTATTTTAATCTTAGTTTTATGTCGTTGTTTCAATCAAATGTTTAAACGTTTTTTAAAACGTATTTTAACCTTTTTATTTTTAATTATTTACCTTTTATAATATGATTTATTTACCTTTTGATTTATTTGTTCAATTTTTTTTCTTTTACTCATATTCTCTGAATATGGATCCTGGTTTTAAAACTACTGAGGTAGATTACAGCTTTTATATTGTACAGTTATTTAAAGAAAAATATTTTAGGACCAAAATTATTGATTTGATTAATGATTGATTTGAATCAGTAAGAATTACAAATTTGAAATGATTTGAATGCTACTTTACAAAGTATTATTGGAATAATAATGATTTATTAGGAAAATATTTAGTGTATTTTTTGATTAATTATAATTATTTAATATAAAAAAAGATTGAAATTGAAAATATAAAATAAAAACTGAATTACAAAAAAAAGTATGAAATGGGATCTCAATTTACCCCCCTCTACACACGCTGGAGATGGAGATAAAGATATAGATAAATAATAAAAAGATAGAGAGATATAAAAATTATGAGATAATTAATTTAATAAAAGAGAATTGTGGAATTGTTAATCTTTAAACGTTTTTTTCTACATATGCCCAGTTCCAAGCTAGAAATTCCAGCAATAATGATAATATAAGCCATGCAAATTCATTGTTCAGAAGATGTGGGAACATTTCAACATTTTTAAATGATCTATCAAACAATATTCTAGATTCACTCTGATGTTTCTGATACTCTCCATATGTGTGTGTAACAGTTGTGTGTTTCTGTCAGTTTTTAACCTGGGTGTTTATAGAAGAGAAGCTGTGCAGTCCTACAAGTCCTACGATTTCTTCCGTCATGACAATGAAGAGGCCATGAAGATCAGGAGGTATATGTCCACTGTGTACACTGCAAACACACAACACACTCCGCTCAACCGGTTTTAGCCTTTCAACAAAATAGTTTGATATTTTTGCTTTGAGCTTTAGTTGAGTAAAACAACCCTGAGCTGAAAATTACACAAAGACCTCCAACGCAAGAGGATGTTTCTACAGCAAAATGTTATTTCAGGAAGTGTTTTGTGAAGGAAGCTTTGTGATATGCGGCATACTGTAATGTAAGATCAAAAATGAGGTGAGATTCTTCTCAGGTTGTTTCCTCATGCAAAATAGATTTAAGGATCGCAATCTAGTTTAAAATCGCAAATAAATGTTGATGGTTTTAGAGATTTAAGCTACATGACCACTGAATTGTTTTTTCTCAAACTTTTTGTCAATGGTAGAGCCACGTTTTTGAGTGTTCGTCGTTTTGCAGTCATCGCTGAGCATTCAGCGTTTTTTCAGACATTGCAAGTTGAAAAACGCAGCGCCCATCAACACCACTTTTGAGCTAGCCGTCCAATCACAGTGGAGGAGGGGCGGGGCTATACCATTTATAAATAAAAATGATCTGTTTGTTGTTCAAGCAGATAGGTATAAAATATGTTAATTCATTCATTCATTTTCCTTCGGCTTAGTCCCTTTATCTATCAGGGGTCACCACACCAGAATGAACCTCCAACTTATCCAGCATATGTTTTACACAGCGGATGCCCTTCCAGCCGCAACCCAGCACTGGGAAACACACACATGCACTCATACACTACGGCCAATTTAGCTTATTCAATTCACCTATAATGCATGTGTTTGGACGGTGGGGGAAACCCGCGCCAACACGGGGAGAACATGCAAACTCCACACAGAAACGGCAACTGGCCCAGCTGGGACTCAAACCAGCGACCTTCTTGCTGTGAGGACAGTGCTAACCACTGAGCCACCGTGCTGCCCTTACCACTCGACTGTCAACAAATAATCTGCTAAAGACATTCAAGTTGTAAAGGGCTGTTCACACAGAATTCGTTTTTCTCTCCAACGCGCTACTTTTCTATTGTTTTTCAGTGTAAACGTGCTGGACGGACATGTGTGATGGTTATTCTCACGCGCATGTTCTCCCTGTGTTGGCGTGGGTTTCCTCCGGGTGCTCCGGTTTCCCCCACATAGTGGAATTGAATAAATTGAGTTGGCCGTAGTGTATGAGTGTGAATGTGAGTGGGAGTGTATGGGTGTTTCCCAGTACTGGGTTGCAGCTGGAAGGGCATCCGCTGTTTAAAAAAACATATGCTGGATAAGTTGGCGGTTCATTCCACTGTGGCGACCCCTGATGAATAAAGGGACTAAGCTGAAGTAAAATGAATGAATAAATGGATATGATCTTCATGTGCTTATCAAAACACAGTGTTTCTCAACCACGTTCCTGGAGGACCACCAGCACTGCATGTTTTGGATGTCTCCTTTGTCTGTCACACCCATTACAGGTCTTTCAGTCTCTGCTAATGAGCTGATGGTCTGAATCAGGTGTGTTTGGTTAAGGAGACATGGAAAATGTGCAGAGCTGGTGGTCCTCCAGAAACGTGGTTGAGAAACACTGTCATGACATTGTTTTCCTATTTCTAATTGGTCCGTTAGTGTCGTTATGACATCATGTTCATAATATTGCGACACATGGACCTTGTGATGCGCTGCTATTTTATTTATTTATTTATTTATTTATTTATTATTATTATTATTATTATTTTAAACCCATTCCTGAGCGCCGCGTCAAGCGTTTTTAGAAGCATATCATGTAGCATGTATCATAGCAACTGACTGAAAAAACGCTGCGCTGTAAAACGCTCACAGCTGAACATTTTTTAGAACATTGCTCTCATTTCTGCAGCACAAAAGCGCTTCAGGCGGCCTTCAGAGTTTAAGTGAGGGTGGGTTATTTTTGACTCCAGTGATGAACGGTATATATAGAATTCAATGACAACAGGAGGGTTAAAATGACATCTATTTGACATGAAGTGTTTCCTCAGACTGGTGTTTATACATTGAGTATCACGTGCTTCATCTTCTGTTCAATATAATGTGATTATTGATGCTGTGATGTTTTTGCTCTGTGTTTTCTCTCAGACAGTGCGCCATTGTGGCTCTTCAGGACGTGAAGTCTTATCTGAACGAAGAGGGAGGCCAGATCGCTGTACGTTCTGCTCTTTGGACACACTTTTATCCTTGTCCTCTACATAATGAAGCTAGCATTTCTTCATTTACCAGATCAAATGATAATTCAATTCAAGTTTATTTGTAGAGCGCTTTTCACAATAATTATTGTTTCAAAGCAGCTTTAGAAAGGTGCACATTATTGCATTACAATCAGAATCAGAAAAGTTAAGGTCATTAGTTACCATAACTTTATTAGTTACTAATAACTTTAACTAATTAACTAGCAACTAATAGCTTTTAACAGTTAAAGTTATTATATATAAACAATCTTATTGGCGGAGTGTTATTTGTGTTACATTAATATATGCAGTTGTTTTACAGTATGTATTGGCATCAGATGAGTTTTGTTATTGTTAACTAATAATGATTTTTAGCTGAAGTAAAGCTGAAATAAAATATTATTACAAAAAACTGAGAAACTTAAAATTAGAAATGTTAAATTAAAATAAATCAGTTGAAGCACTAAAATTGCTAAAACTGCCATAAATAAGTGACAAACATTTAACCCCCTTAATGTATTAATATAATAATATTTTATTAATATTTAAGTAAATATATTTTTTCAATGATCATGAGTTCATATTTCATATTAGAATTGGTTTTTTTGTATCTGACCAGCCACTTTTAATTAATTAATTAGTGAAATGTTTTAATTATATTTTTAAATAAAGCTTAAAATATATATATATTTGTAATTTGTAAAATGTATTTTTACCATGATATTACTGCATCTACCCCTTTTAAATTACTTAAAATATCAATGTTTAAATATAATATAATATAAAAATAATATAATATAATATAAAAATATAGTTTCAAATACTTAAAACCATTACATGAAATTTATAAGAACATTTAGTCCCCATTTGGAAAATGTTATTTATATATATATATATATATATATATATATATATATATATATAAAATGCTATAAATATATATATAAAATTCAATTTAATTGTCTTTAAATGTATAACTCATGATTGCTCAAAAAAGTAATTACCCTTTTTTGAACAGTACATCAAAACTATTATTAAATTTTATTATGCTTAGGTTCAGTGTGCGACCATGTGAGAGTTGCAGAGAGCTATAGCTGCCGGCTGGATTAAAGTCTATACAGATGAAATAAAACATTTACAAAGCTGTATCTTCAAGTGCACACATAAGATGCATTTTGAAGAGAAAGCAGCCAAAGCCTATTTTAGAAATCTTTGCTGTTAAATTTGTAGGGTATTTAATTTTATCGGGGACAGGTAGGAGAAAATTCTGCTTTTATTTTTTTTCTTTAAAACCAAAGCTCCAATAAAGGAAAGCAATCAACCAAACACGCAGGATCAATGTAATATTACATTACGGTCATAAATTAATTCTGAAACTAATCTTTGCGATCTGCCAAAAAAAATACACCTAAGAACAAATAATAGGTTAAAAAGTCCAAAGACTGACCGTTAGATACACACAAGATTAATTATAGATCACGTTTTAACAACAGAGATGCAAGAGATGAGATCCAGCTGCAGGTCCTGAGATGGTCTGGCCGATATAAAGCTTCTCTCAGCAGGGAGCTGTACTCGGAGCAGCCGGTGAATGCCTGGAGCTTAAAGTCTGACATTTTTAAAAGACGCGCTATCCTTATACATAAAATTTGACTTTAAAATAACTGTATTCTCACTTGAAAACTCTTAAAACTTGATTTAGTGGCATAATTGATGAGTATTTTTCTAATTTTGCGCATGTCCCACATCCTTGAACCAAAGGTCTCAGACACTGAGAGAAAAGAGCCGATGCTATATTATTATAACTCATGATTGCTCAAAAAAAGTAATTACCCTTTTTTTTAACAGTACATCAAAACTATTATTACATTTTATTATTGGATTATAAATTTTTTTAATATTTGCTCTGTGATGGATGAGATATTTTTGGAGTTATTTCTCTTGAAGGTCATTGTGTGATGTGATTATGTGCTGCATTTTTTCGTCAGGTTTTTGACGCCACAAACACAACCAGAGAGAGAAGAGACCTCATCTTGAGTTTTGCGCAGGATAACTCCTATAAGGTCTGTCAATATAGCAGCTGTTTACTATAAAATCTTTTAGTTTTTAAGTCCTTGTCTGTTTTTTAACAGTATAACAATATGTAGGCTTAGATTTCAAACATTACTTTGCAAAAAACAAACAAACACAAACTTATCTTAAGAGCCACGAAGCAGTGAGTGATGGTGAAGACTATTGAAATGACCCATAATTCAATTTGTGATGGACAATAAATACTCCTTTGTGGATGTGAGTACCTTATGTAGATATATATGGAACAAGCAGCAAGTTAATTTTGAGTGAGTTATGTTTTAGGCACAAAAATTGTCTGGATTTGAGCAACTCATTTGAGTCAATGATTCACTGATCTGTTCTTGCTTAATTTCTGAATGGATCATTTGTTTTATCATATTTTTTTTATAAGACTCGATATTTTAGAAAATAGTCATGACTTTATATTTTGCACTAGAACCATATTGTGTATGATCAGCATCTTTTCATTAATTAATGACTGACACAATTTCAAAGGTTTAAATGTTAATATATTTTTATCCTATTATTACCGCATTCACCCCTTTATTACTTAAAATATGAATAATTAAATAGTTTTAAGTACTTACAATCATTACATGAAATGTATAAGACCATGGTGTACCCATTGGAATTTAGATTTATGTATATTTACAGCAAGTTATTATTGAGTGAGTTACATTTTAGACACAAATATTGTCAATGTTGAAAATGAAAGTAGTTCCAGACAAACAAAGACTGAGTGAATCTGTTTTTGAACAAATCATTTGAGTCGTCACTGATCTGTTTAGAACTCACTTGCTATATTTCTAAATGAATCATTTGTTTTTTCAAAGATTCACTCTTTTAGAAAATAGTCATGACTTCGTATTTTCCACTAGAACCATATTGTACATTTTAGACACAATATTGTTTGAATATGGTTCCATTTAGGAAAAAAGTTCCATTATTTTAATGAAAATGGTTCCAATAGAGTCAATCTGCTTTTAAACAAATCATTTGATTCACTGATCGTTTCAGCACTCGCTTAATTTCTTTAAAAAAAATTTTTTTTTAATTATTTTGAGTTTCCAAAAGAAAATACATATATAACTTACACAATCTCTCATACAGAAAGAGACTTACAGATCCTGCATATGCTTTGTATTTTCTTCCCTTTAACAACAACAACTATAAACAGTAAAACATGGGGAGCTACAAATCCTTTAGAAGATTTCCTTTAAAAAAGAAAAGATATATATTTAGACACATAATATTACATTTAAAAGTTACAGTTTAAGAAAAGTCTGGGCATATTGGTGAAATGTACTCAATCCATTTACTCCAAATTAGAAAAAAGTATTCAGTCTGTGTTCTTAATGAAAAAGATTTTCCATGACATATATAGTGTGCACTGTATCAATCCATTCTTCAACTGTAGGCGACTCTAATTTTAACCATTTTTTTGTAGTAACTTTTTTAATAGCTGCCAGAAAAATAAACAGTTTCTTGTCTTTATTAATCCATCCATCTAAATTTATATTACCTAAATATAAAGATTCACAAGTGAAGGCAATCTCTAATTCAAAAATGGCTTCTAAATGTATTTTAATCTCTTTCCAGTATAGGGTTAATTTCTGATAATCCCAAAAAACATGATGGTGATTAGCTACTTTTTCCCCACACATTCTCCAGCAGCTGGTGCCCTTTCCTCTGTGTATTTTCTGTAATGGTGTGATGAAGAACCTTAGAACATTTTTCCAACAGAATTCTCTCCACATGGCTGAGTACATTTCCATTGAGTTGTACAAATATTCCCCCAATCCTCATCTGAGATATTCAGATTTCCTTCCATTTTCCATTTATCTCTAACATATAGTGTATTGTCTGGTACAGATTCGCGAAATCCCTTATATAATTTTGAAATGATCTTATTACATGATTGGGCCTTGCCCACTGATAGAAACACTTTTATTATTCCTGTCTCTGCAACTTTCAATATTTCTGGTTTGATATTACAATCAATATAATGTCTTACTTGAAGGTATTTATAGAAGTCACTTTGATTAAACCCATATTTTTCCTTTAGAAATTCAAAAGTTTGGATCGTACCCTTGTCAAAAAAAGTGTAGTACTTAGAAATTCCTAACTTAGTCCATATTTGAAATCTGTCGTCTATTTGGTTAGGGATGAAATCAGTATCGAAGGCACACCATCTTAATATTCTTGATGCATCTTGCAAACCACATATTTTCTTTGTTTGATGCCAGATTTTAAATAGTAGATTACTCCATGGGTTTGTTTCTTTATTGATTTTGATTCTTAGTTTACTATCTGCAATTAGGGCCGATAATGGGAATTCCTCCATCATCTCTTTCTCTATTTCAATCCATTTTGCTGAATAAGTAGGACTACTCCAGCAGACTAGTGGCCTTAATTGAGCTGCGTAATAGTATTGTTGCAGGCATGGGAGACCTAACCCACCTTTTTCTTTGCTCAATTGCAGTGTTTTAAATCTTATTCTGGGTTTTTTCCCCTGCCATAAAAATCTAGATATTAATTTATTCCATTCGTTAAATTGTTGATTTGATATTTCTACTGGAAGTGTTGGAAATAGAAACAATAATTTTGGTAGGATGACCATTCGCACTGAATCTACTTTTGAGCTTAGACTATAGAGGGGAGTAAGATTCCAACGTAATAAATCAGATTTAAATTTTTTGTTCAGGGGACCATAATTTAAACCATATATCTTTGACTGATCTGCAGATAAATTTACTCCCAGATATTGAATTGATTCAGTATCCCATTTTAAATTATATTTCTCTGTAATTTGTCTTGGTGGCTTATAGTTAAATGTTAATACTTGAGTTTTTGTAACAAGTTAAGTTTGTAACCAGATATGGCCTCATATCTTTCAAGAAAGTTAAATAGTATTGGAAGTGACTTAGAAGGTTCACACATATATATCAAAATATCATCAGCAAAGAGGGCTAGTTTATGCTCTCCAGACCCCATATCTATACCTTTAATTGAGCGATTTTGCCTAATCCATTGGCAAAAAGGTTCAATAAATAAGGCAAAGAAAAGGGGAGAAATGGGGCACCCCTGTCTCGTACCCCGTTCTAAATTAAAAGAACCAGATAAGTCCCCGTTAATTTTGATCCTTGCCTGAGGCCTATCATATAATGTTTTAATTATTTGAATAAAATTATTGTGAAATCCAAATTTTGCTAATACTTTATATAGAAAACTCCATCTCACTGAGTCTAAGGCTTTCTCAGCATCTAAACTCAACATGGCAGCTTATACTTTGTGGTTTGAAATGAAGTTAAGAATATGTAGAGTTCTTCTGACGTTATCTGCTGCTTGCCTTTGACAAATAAAGCCTGTCTGATCCAAATTAATAATTTCTTTAAGAATTTTTTCTAATCTTTGTGCTAAAATAGAAGTGAAAAGTTTATAGTCAACATTTAACACACTAATTGGCCGATAATTACCACAATCCATTCTATCTTTACCCTCCTTCGGGAACACTGATATAATAGCTTCTCTCCACGAGGGTAAGATTTCTTTTTTTTGTATTACCCAGTTAAAAGCCTTTAATAGAGTTGGAGCCAGGTGCTCAAACATGGATTTGTGCCATTCAGCGGGATAACTGTCCGCTCCTGGCGATTTTCCTGCCTTTAGTCTTGTTATAGCTGCTTTTAACTCCTCCATGGTAACTTCTGCTAATAGGGATTTATTTTGTTCCTCTGACACTGTAGATAGATCTAATGTGGCTAGAAAAGAATTTATCTGCACATCATTATTATTTTTAGGTTGTAAATATAAAACTTTATAAACATTTTCTAAACTCTAATTTTTAGATTTGTATTGCTCTAATTTACAGTGTATCTCCCCTGTTTGAGGATTTCTAATTTTATTGATTGCTCTATCGGCTTGTTGTTTTCTTAGTCTCTATGATAGCAATTTGAATGATTTCCCCCCTGCTTCATAATATCTGTTTTAAGAACAAAAGTTTGTTTTGTAGTTTTTTAGAATGTATTTCATCAATGTCCTTAATTGTATTTTTAAGATCTTGTTTCACCTTCTGGTTCATTGTAGTCCTATGTTCATTTTGTAGTTTTTTTTTAATTTAATTTCAAGGTCTTGTAGTTTTTGCTTTCTCAGTTTTTTCAAATTAGATGTAATGGCTATAATTTTCCCTCTAACTACTACCTTTAGTGCATCCCAGAGTATTGATGATGTCACCTCATTATCATTCATCTCCAAGTATGATTTAATCATGTTTTCTAAATTTTGCCTAATTTGTAAATTATTTAATATATCTGTATTCATTCTCCAAACTGTTGACCTTTGTTTCTTGCTCAGACCCACTGACATATAAACAGGACTATGATCAGAGATATTTATCGTACCCAAATCACATTTTTCAATTAGATGCAGATCTTTTTAAAAAGTAAAAACGTAATCTATTCTAGAGTATGTTGTGTGGGGATGAGAATAATGTGTATAATCACGAACCCTAGGATTTAATTATCTCCATACATCTATAAGTCCTATCTCTTTTAACAGGCAATTCACCTTTTTGGTTAGTGGCTTTAAGTCCTTAGTGTTTCTAAAGCAATCCAACTTTGGGTTTAAATGTATGTTAAATATTCACCTCCGCATATTAGAATTCCTTGGACTTTAGTAACAATTAAGTTGAATACTTCACGATAAAAATTTCACTCAGAACCAGGGGGAGCATAGACATTCAAAAAACGTATCAAATGTTCCTCTATTTTTCCTATTATCAATACAAATCTTCCTTCCTTATCTTTTATGTCTGATATATGTTCATAATTCAACATTTTGGATACAAGTATGGCCACCCCTCTTTTACGTTTAGTTTTGTAAGATGCAAAGTATACCTCTTTAAAACCCATTTTGTTTAGTTTAGAGTGTTCTGTGTTATTTAAGTGCGTTTCCTGTAGAAACACAACTTCTGCTCTAGCCTTTTTAAGTTTTGACAAAATTTTTCCCTCTTTTAACTGGACTGAGTACACCATTATCATTAAACGAAGCTATCTTCATATTTTACAGTAGACTTGAAAAGTAATATTAAAGGTATCTTAATACATAGCTTCCCCTTGAACAAAATAAACCGAAACAAAACAACAAACAATATTAACCTTAAGACCTCCATTAAGTGTACTTCCATACCTAAAGTCATTACTATGACTACACTCGTGCCGTCACTTGAAGGCTCTAAGGGAAAACCCCACTTTATAAGTCTATAGAAGGGGCCCTTATGGATGGCAAAAAAACAAATAAACATTCAAGCTACCCATAGAACATGTCCCGACAGTTTAAAATTGGGCTCTTATTTTGACTAGATTTTTCAAACGAGATGTAGACGTTGCGCCTCCTGTTCTCTCAGTCTGGTGAAGAGTGATTCCTCTCTGCGGTAATTCCACATCCTGACCATTACAGTCCAGCGTTAAAGTTACGTTCGCACGTGGATTACGATGGCTGGGTGCTCACATTTCTTCGGAAAGGCTGTAGTTCCTTGAATGTTTGTCCCCTTCTCTGTTGAGTGTCGCGTTTGCCTGGCTAATAGGCTGCACCTGGAATCCTCTTTTGGACATGTCATGCGTTGCCTCCTCGACCGTATTGTATATCTTCGCTCCCTCCTCATATAGCTCCTTTAGACAGGCGGGATACAGTGTTTTAAATTTCACTTCTTTGTCCTTCAAAGCCTTACGAACCTCTATGTATTCCCTCCTCATCTGCAATACTTCTGGGGCGTAATCGTTGTAAAAGCTGATGCCAAGAAAACCCTCTCTTTTGCCAAGCTTGTTGAAGAATTCGTTCTTTGGTGGTGAAACTTAAAAAATTAACCACAATTGACCGTGGTTGTGCGTCGGCCAGTGGCTGTTTCCCGAACGCTCTATGAGCGTGTTCAATTTGAAGTGGCGTGTCCGGTAGATTTAAATTTTCTCTCAGAAAAAGTTCTAGAAATTCAGCTGTCGTCGTGAAATCTTTTTCCGCCCCTTTGGGTACTCCATATATTCTAAAATTGTTGCTTCTGGAACGACCCTCAACATCCATAAGTTTCTCCTACATTCTGGTATGTAGCTTCAATAGGCCTGTAAGAACCTCTTCTGCGTTTTGAATTCTCTCTTCTGCTGTCGCAATTCGGCCTTCTACCTCTTCAAGTCTAGCGTTGGTGTTCAAAATTTCCATTTTAATTTCCTCAAGCTGAGTTTTGTTGTCACGACGAAAGTCCCTCACCTCCTTTAGAATGAGACTT
Organism: Danio jaintianensis; assembly: GCA_903798115.1. Lineage (NCBI taxonomy): Eukaryota > Metazoa > Chordata > Actinopteri > Cypriniformes > Danionidae > Danio > Danio jaintianensis. The sequence goes on along the minus strand of CAIGQV010019951.1, from coordinate 27,454,683 downwards.
AAATCAATCGTTTCTCTAGTGTGATCCGCTGGATCTCCCTCATGACCACCTGTTTGCACGTCGTGAAGAGAGCACGCAGAATCATCCTTGTGTATTTCAGTAGATTTTTTTGTTTTACACCTAGTCTCCATCTTTCTCCCCTTTAATTTCAATGTATGAATTACTTGGATCATTAATTTTATGAGTTTAGGGGGTTTTAAAATATTTCTGTGTCGGGAACACGGATTCTATGCTGCCATCTTGTCGATCTCCAACCCGGAAGTCCCAGCACTCACTTAATTTCTAAATGAATCATTTGTTTTATCATATTTCTCTTTCAGAAACTCCATATTTTTAAAATAGTCATGACCATATTGTACATTTTAGACACAATTTTGTCAGTTTTGAAGATAGTTCTATTATTGAAACTGTGAAAATAGTTTTCTTGTTTTGATGTTTAAACAGACCTTAAAAACACAAGCAATTGATAAACGTTGACTTTATTATGGTTAAACTGAAATGACTCCAAACATTCTCGTGTGTTCTAAGCTGTTGTACTTGCTCGACTATAATCCTGACTCCACATTGCTCGTCCTGCGATGTGTCTATTATGTATTCACACATTGCGGTATCGATGATAAGAAGATATATTGTGATTGGGCCGGAGAGACACCCTTCTTAAGCAGAAGAGAAGGAGCAGCCTGGAGAAGAGAGAGCACACACGCAGACACGCACAGCTACAAGTGTTGTTGCGCCGATATTCTTTAAAAATAAAACCATTTACTTACCTGAATCGCCGACACTGTCTTCTTCTTCCCACAACAACAACGAACGATATTACAAGTTCTTTAGTCTTGTTTGATACCTACATATAGGTGTGTTAAAGCAGGGCTGGAACTAAACTTTACAGGGCTCCGGCCCTCCAGGAATTGACTTTGACACCCCTGTGCTAGACTGTTGCTGAATGTGTGAATTTCGCTTTTGGAGATTTTTTTCCACTGCAGTTTGAAAGACGTGCCTGAAGTAGAGTTATGTTTTGCGTTCAGAAAGATATGTTTTTGCTAGCAGAACATTGCAAGGCAACAGAGGCATTTGACCGTTATGAGCAATCAAGGTCGAAATACACAGTGGTCTTTTGTGTTTTGTTATTTTAATTAAATCAGAATTAGAATGGGCTTCGTTCGAACACACAAGGAATTTTTTGGAGCTCGGGTACATACACTCATATCAACACAAGAGAAAAGGAAGGACATTTAAATAAGTGGGAAATTAACAAAAAAAACATTGTACATTGTTGACTTTTAACTGTATGAATAAAAAATAAGAAATAAAAATATTCATTCATTTTCCTTCAGCTTAGTCCCTTATTTATCAGGGGTCGCCACAGCGGAATGAACCACCAACTATTTCAGCATATGTTTTACGCAGCGAATGCCCTTCCAGCCGCAACCCAGTACTGGGAAACACCTATACATTCACACACACACTCATACACTACGGCCAATTTAGTTCATCCAATTCACCTATAGTGCATGTGTTTGGACTGTGGGGGAAACCAGAGCACCTGGAGGAAACCCACGCCAACACAGGGAGAACATGCAAACTCCACACAGAAATGCCAACTGGTCCAGCTGGGACTCGAACCAGTGACCTTCTTCCTGTGAGGCCACAGTGCTAACCACTGAGCCACAGTGCCGTCCCTGAAATAAAAAATATATGTAACAATTAACAATGTTAGAATAATTCGATATTAAATAGCAATGTTAGGCTCAAATATACACACATTTTTAAAAAAAAGTTATTTGGGTTTTATTTTAACAAATGACGGCCCGGTAGTTCTAGACAGGTCACTTAGTAATGTTTTTTTTTTGTATTTTTATTTATCCAAGCCAGACAATTTTCAGATCAATATTTAATTAATCTTTACTGAAAAGAATCCCATTGAATGCTAAGATGTAATTTTTTTGAGCAATTTTCGTTCTCCATTATCATAGCTGGGTCTGAAAACCTGAACAGAAACACTCGCAGGGTGTCCGCGGGGTCTTAAAGTCTTAAATTTAAAAAACAAAATTTTAGGCCTTAAAAATTCAATAAATATTGTGTTGTAGGTCTTAAATCATTTTAAACAGGTCTTAATTTCCCTATGTTCATGTAAAGCTACCCAATCAGGCTGACACCCATCCAATCACTAACATTCCATCTCAACAAAAAGTTTATTTATTAACTCCATTTACCAATATGGATTAATTATCTTCTTTACAATAACATTTGGTTTTAATGTTTTAACTGGGCCATCAGAAAATATCCTTAGCGTTTAGCCTGGTGTGAGTCTATAATTTCATTCATAATGGTCTTAAAAAGTCTTAAAAAGTCTTAAATTTGACTTGATAAAACCTGTAGAAACCCTGACTCGGTACAGTTTTTAATGTTATTTCTTTATATTTGTGTTGTTGTTTTTTAGGTGTTTTTTGTCGAGTCTCTTTGTGATGACCCCGAAGTCATTGCTGCCAATATAATGGTGAGTGTTAATGCAGAAATTATTCATATTCTGAAGCTCAAACCACCATTAAATTCAGCATGAAATTTTTTATTGTTGCTTATACGTCTTTATTGTGATGTACAAATGAAGTCAAAATGATTCTCCCTCCTGTGAATTTTTTCCTTTTCAAATGTTTCCCAAATGATGTTCAACAGAGCAAGGAGTTTTTCACAGTATTTCCTATAATATTTTTTCTTCTGGAGAAAGTCTTATTTTATTTCGACTAGAATAAAAGCAGTTTTTAATTTTCTTTTTAAACCATTTCCAACGTCAATATTATTAGCCCTCTTAAGCAATATTTGTTTTGTCTACAGAACAAACCACTGTTATACAATGACTTGCCTAATTACCCTAACTTTAACCTAATTAACCTAGTGAAGCCTATAAATGTTTTGGTGATTCTATAGTTGCTATTTAAGCTGAATACTAGTGTCTTGGAAAAATATCTAGTCAAATATTATGTGCTGTCATCATGGCAAAGATAAAAGAAATCTTGATGGAAATGAGTTATTAAAACTAAATTGACATAGCATAAATTGGGGGAAAAATATATACTGGAGGGCTAATAATTCTGACTTCATCTGTATATCTGAATGAAAGTACGCTATGGTAACACTTCTTGAATGGTGTCTCCCAGGATGTGAAGGTTTCCAGTCCGGATTATCCGGAGCGAGGCAGAGAGAGCGTGATGGAAGATTTTCTCAAGAGAATCGAGTGCTACAAAGTCACATATCAGCCCTTAGACCCCGACGAACACGACAAGTACGCTTTTATTTTCATTTGACTGTCTGTACTTGTAACCTCCGGGTGCATGCGGTATGCAGTATAGGTGAATTGAATAAACTAAATTGGCCGTACTGTATGTGTGTGATTGAGAATGTATGGATGTTTTCCAGTACTGGGTTGCTGCTGGAAGGGCATCCACTGTGTAAAACATATGCTGGAATAGTTGGTGGTTCATTCCGCTGTGGCAACCCCTGATGAATAAAGGGACTAAGCTGAATGAAAATGAATGAATGAATGTCTGTACATGTAGTACTTACTTTAAAATATCATCTAGGAGGATATTGATCATTGAGGAGACATTTGGATAGACGTGTTGATATTTAATAATTCAATGTATCATGGGCAGTTCATTCTGCTGTGGCGACCCCTGATAAATCAGGGACTAAGCTGAAGCAAAATTAATGAATGAATATATCATAATAATGAACACACATGGTACAATTTTGTATTTCACATGTTCATTTTATTAAAACCAAATAAAGGTGCAGTTAACTGAAATTTCACAGGTAATTCCTGTTAAGTGACACTAATGTACTACAGTTGCATGTTGTGAAATCTAATAATTAGTTCTGTCAAACAATTAATCACACCCAAGATCAAAGTTTGTATTTGCATTTTTTATATATGTACACATGTGTACTGTGTATATTTATGTATAAATACACACACATACTTTACATAAAATACAAAAATATAAAACATTTCTAATAACTGATTGCTTTTATCTTTGCCATGATGACAGTACATCATATTTTACTAGATATTTTATATTGAAATGGGTATTTAACAATTTTGTGAAAAAAATGTATCCATAAATAAATGTTATTTATTTTTTAACTATTAATTATTATTATTATTATTATTATTATTATTATTATTATTATTATTTTAAAATGTATTTATTTTATTATTTTGCAGCTGTTTTTGTTGTTGTTGTCATGTCATAAAGTCACCAGCAGAGAGCAGCAGCAGCACAGTTTACTCAGATCGATTGTTAGCATGTGATTTTAATTCAAGAAGATAAAAATAAAGTAGAGTAAACACCTTCTAATAGATGAAGTTTGCATTAAGATAATATGGTAATTCGGATATTATCCTAGCTTTTTTGAAAGCCTAGTTTAGGACTGCATTTCTGAAATTCCTCCAGTGTATCTTTTGGCTTGATCAAGTTTTCCTGCTTGGAAAACTCAAACCAGTGTAGAGTTTCCAGACAGAGTAGTTTCTCTCTGGCCTTTAAATCTCTTCTTAAGTCTTGATTTGATTTATTTATTTCAGGCGGCATGGTGGCTCAGTGGTTAGCTGGGTCAGTTGGCGTTTCTGTGTGGAGTTTGCATGTTCTCCCCGTGTTGGCGTGGGTTTCCTCCGGGTGCTCCGGTTTCCCCCACAGTCCAAACATATGTGCTATAGGTGAATTGGGTAAACTAAATTGGCCGTTGTGTGTGTGTGTGTGTGTGTGTGTGTGTGTGTGTGTGTGTGTGTGTGTGTGTGTGTGTGTGTGTGTGTGTGTGGGCATCCGCTGCGTAAAACATATGCCGGATAAGTTGGCGGTTCATTCCGCTGTGGCAACCTCTGAAATAGAGACTAAGCCGAAGGAAAATAAATGAATTAATCATTTATTTCGAACAGTATGATCCACTCTTAAAAACAATTATTCAAATACATTTCATCATAATCAACAAAACATCTTCATATCTGCGGACACTCAAAAAATATCAATTTATTTTTTAATTTTTGAAATTATTTTTTTAGGGGTTTTGCACCTTTAATTGGAAAGGACAGGGGAGGTTACAGACAGGTAAGTATTGGGAGCAGAGAAAGGGGAAGGGTTGGCCAGGAATCGAACTCGGGTCGCCGTGAGCACCATGGTGCTATATGTTGGTGCATTTGACCACTAGGCTATTTGCGCAGACAATATCAATTTATTTTAACCAGTTGTAAATGGAGCGGGATGAAGAACAAGCATTTTATAAAATGTGTTCATACAGCAGCATTTACATATTACAAATGATAGTAAATACTGTAGTATAAATAATACTATAGTATAAATAATGTAGTATTTTTTTAAGCATATTGTGGTAAAGTAAATGATTTCATTTTCTGTGGTAACTCTATAGTTTCCATGGTAACACAAATCACCCGATTCGGTAGTTTTCTACAACTAGGGTGTTATATTACAATACACAACAGGTTACTGTAGTAAAAACTAAAGTATACTACTGTATTTATTACAGTATCACTTCACTATAGTTAATACTGCAGTATTCTGTAGTCTTCATTAATAAAGGGTTGCAATACTATAATATGTACAGTATAATACACTTTACTATAGTATGATGCAAAAACATTATAGCATGTACTATAAATTACTATAGTATTTTTTTCTTGAGGGTTCTACCTGTTCTTTGAATGTTATATTTGCATACTGTTGTAGTATTCATAAATATTTTGAGGAATTAATACCATTTATGTAACATTTTATGTGCATAAAATATACAGAGTTCAGGGTTCATACGGTCATGGAAAACCTGGGAAAGTCATGGAATTTTGACATGGCATTTTCCAGACCTGGAAAAGTTTTGGAAAAACAGAAAAGCCCACAAAGTTTTGGAAAAGTCATGGAAAACAGATATCTGTATTCTTGAATATAGGTTAGTTGTCTTTTCTTTGTTTCTGTCCTTGGCCAATCACACACTCTCACATTATTAGTGCGGTGTAAGCATTATCTAAATATATTTTACATAAATATAAATTGAAACTAAATAGATTGTTGCGTGTTTTACGATATGCTGTCATAAATTTGAACATGCATTGTTTTTTTTTTTTTTTACCATGTATATGTAGACATTGCATGAAACATTAGGTCATGAAAATTTACTTAAGTCTTGGAAAAATCATGGGAAAGTCATGGAATTTTAGTAGTAAAATGTGTATGAACCCTGAGGGTTTCATAATTGATTTGTTAGCTTTTTATATTTCTATTTTATTTGGCTTATTCTTTTAATTTAAACTTATTTACTTCGAATTGTGCTTTTATTCTGTCTAGTTTATCCAGCATATATTATTTCATTCATTCATTTTCTTTTCGGCTTAGTCCCTTTATTAATCAGGGGTCGCCACAGCGGAATGAACCGCCAACTCCACACAGAAACGCCAACTGACCCAGCCGAGGCTCGAACCAGCGACCTTCTTGCTGTGAGGCGAACGTGCTACCCTCTGCGCCACCGTGCAGCCCGCATATTTTATTTAATTTATTTTAAATTCATCATTTTCTTTTTGTTCCGCTGTTTTAGTTAGCAAAAACAGCCCTGTATTTATCATTTTATCAATTTAGTTATCATTTTATCAAGATTTTCATTTAGCCTCCACATTACAATGACATCCATGAAACATAATTTAATCTTAGCGTTTAAATAGATACACTGTAATAAACCTAAAATACAAGCTGCTATAACACCATGTTTTTACCACTTTGTGTGTCTGTGTGCTTTTTAAACAAGAGCAAAGATTGTTGTTAATGAGACACAAGTGGATCTTGTACAACTGCGATTAATTGTTTTTCTTCAGATATGTGTCTGACAGAAATCCTCTTGAGTCGCCTGTTATTGTTTTGCACTCAAGGGCACAATTATGATAGACACAACTGTGTTTGTAGTAACTCACTTTCTGTGTTATTCTCTGAATCATTACATCACAGTCACTTACAGTGTGAACAGTTTGATTGAGACGTGCAGAGACTTTTCTAAAGCCATTTCAAAGCTGTTTAATATGTAAACTTATTTTCACCACATAATAATAGAATAAAGTAACTTACAGTTCTTTGAAATAAGTCAGAATTGTAAAAAAAATACACTTGTGTATATGTATTTGTGTTGAAAAACAGTAGAAAAGTAGCGCATTGAAAAGGAATAACTCCTTTCCAATGTGCTAGTTTGCTGTTTTTCAATGTTAAACACTCGCTTGATGGACGTGTCCTAAATGACTTATAGCTCCGCTTCACCCTAAATGACTGATAGCCCCGCCCTAAAGGAAATAAAGCTCTGTACGAAATGACTTGTAGCTACACCCTAAATGACTGATATACCCGCCCTGAAGGACATATAGCTCCCTGCTAAATGACTTGTAGCTACACCCTAAATGACTGATAGGCCCGCCTTAAATGACTGATAGCCCCGCCCTGAAGGACATATAGCTCCGTACTAAATGACTTGTAGCTACACCCTAAATGACTGATAGCCCCTCCCTAAAGGACATATAGCTCCGTACTAAATGACTTGTAGCTACACCCTAAATGACTGATAGCTCCGCCTTAAATGACATATAACTCTGCCCTAAATGACTTATAGCTCCACCCTAAATGACTGATAGCTCCATCCTAAATGACATATGGCTCCACCCTAAATGACTGATAGCCCTGCCCTATATTACTGATATCTCCATCCTAAATGACATAAAGCCCGTCCTAAATGACTGATAGCACTGCCCTAAATGACTGATAGCCCCGCCCTAAAGGACGTATAGCTCAATACTAAATGACTTATAGCTCCACCCTAAATGACTGATAGGCCCTCCTTAAATGACTGATAGCTCAGCCATAAATGATATATAGCTCCGACCTAAATGACTTATAGCTCCACCTTAAATGACTGATAGCCCCGCCCTAAATGACTGATAGCCTAAATGACATATAGCTCTGCCCTAAATGACTTATAGCTCCACCCTAAATGACTGATAGCTCCACCCTGAATGACATATAGCTCCACCCTAAATGGCTGATAGCCCCACCCTAAATGGCTGATAGCCAAGCCCTAAATGACTGAGAGCTCCACCCTAAATGACATATAGTTCGCTCTGCCCTAAATAACTGACAGCTCCACCCTAAAAGACAAAGCCCCGCCCTAAAGGCATTCCATGTGACCAGAAATGTGACTCCTCTTTCGAGGAGGAGAGAAGGTTATGATATGGGATTTAAAGTTTATGAAAGTTTACAAAATAATGAAGTGCATGGACACATTGTGTATAACAAGCACTACTAAATACATATACAAATTACGAGTAAATTTTGATTTCACTGTTACTTTAATACTGAATTGAGATGATTAATTGTGTCTCTCCAGGGCGCTGTCCTTTATCCAGGTGATCAACGTGGGTCAGCGTTTCCTGGTGAACCGCGTTCAGGATTATATCCAGAGTAAGATCGTCTACTACCTCATGAACATCCACGTTCAGAAACACTCCATCTACCTGTGCCGGCACGGAGAGAGTCAGCACAACGTCCAGGGCTGCATCGGCGGAGACTCAGAGCTCTCCAGCAGAGGAAAAGAGGTACTTCACCCGCTCTGTTCAATATATGCATAAATAAGTGGATTGACTCATTTATGACTCATCTGCATGAACCGGAAGTTGCTGAGACTTTTATTTCAGTATGTTGATATACTTCCAACTGAAACTGAATATTTATTAGGGGGTGGGGCGTTCTTTTTGTGCATCATTCCCTCGTAGCAAACTAATGGTAAGAGGGGCGTGGCTAAGAATATTGTGTCTGAAGCATCAAACTGACATCAGAAAAGGAACCAATCCAAACGCAGAAGCAGATGATCATACTTAGATTTAGGGTGCTTTCACACCTGTGGATTGATTCTTTTGTTCCGAAACGGGGATTAAAATTGTTACAATGTTTATTTTTGTTCTTGGTGCGGTTCGCTTTCACGCAGCGAAGTTTCTAAACGGACCAAAAGAGCTAAAACAAGTCCCGTGCTAGTAAACTCTCGTCACATCGGTCAGAGTTTCACGGTTTATTTTGCAGTCTCGCTCAGCTGTCATGCGTCCTTATTTTAATTTATGACGATGAGCAATAAGACATTATAAGTGAAAAGCTGGCTTTCATTTTGAATGGTGACACCCACAGACATCGTCACCAAATATAAATCAGAGGTAAGACTTTCTCATAGCAGTAGGCTTATGCATTATAGGCTTTACATTATAGAGAGAAAGACTGCTGTTCGGTTAATTTTCCTAACGGATGAACGGCTCTCGTTAATAGAATCAGAATCAGAAAGAGCTTTATTGCCAGGTATGTTCACACATACAAGGAATTTGTTTTGGTGACAGAGCTTCTACAGTGCAACAGAATTACAGAGACAGGACAAAAACAGATAATAAATATATTTTAAAAATAAAAGTAATAGTGAATGCAAATATACAAATTGACAAGTGTATGTACAGGTATATACTATATACAACAGCTGTTATGTGCAAATTGCCATGTAAAGTATGTTGTTAAATAAGTGTTTATGTGTATAAAAAGTGTATAGCAAGTAGTGATGTTTGTTCCATAATTACTATCATTCAAGTGTTCATGAGATGGATTGCCTGAGGGAAGAAACTGTTTCTGTGTCGGGCTGTTCTGGTGCACAGTGCTCTGTAGCGTCGACCAGAAGGTAAAAGTTCAAAGAGGCAGTGTGCTGGGTGTGAGGGGTCCAGAGTGATTTTGGCAGTCCTTCTGCTTGCTCTGGATTGGTACAGTTCTTGGAGAGTAGGGAGGATTGTACCAGTGATTCGCTTAGCAGTCCGAACTATTAGACGTAGTCTTCGGAGGTCGGATTTGGTAGCTGAGCTAAACCAGACAGTTATTGAAGTGCAGAGGACAGATTCAGTGATGGAAGTGTAGAACTGTTTCAGCAGCTCCTTTGGAAGGTTGAACTTCCTCAGCTGACGAAGGAAGTACAACCTCTGTTGAGCTTTCTTGACAATGGAGTCAATGTGAGTGTTCCACTTCAGATCCTGAGAGATGGTGGTGCCCAGGAACCTGAATGACTCCACTGCTGCCACAATGCTGTCCGTGATGCTCAGTGGGGGGAGAGCAGGGGGGTTTCTCCTGAAGTCCACTATCATCTCCACTGTTTTGAGCGTGTTCAGCTCCAGGTTGTTGTGACTGCACCAGACAGCCAGCTCCTTAACCTCCTGTCTGTAAGCAGACTCGTCAACCTTCTGAATGAGGCCGATAAATGTGGTGTGGTCTGCAGACTTCAAGAGCTTGACAGAGGGGTCCTTTGAAGTGCAGTCATTCGTGTACAGGGAGAAGAGCAGAGGGGAGAGGACACACCCCTGGGGTGCGCCAGTGCTGATTGTGCGGGTACTGGATGAGAATTTTCCCAGCTTCACCAGCTGCTGCCTAGTTAACATGCTTTCACTTTTGTATTTGGCATGAAACACACATTTACCGGTAGGAATGACATCCCGCCCTACTCATAATTCTCTCTTCATATAGCCATATATATGCCTATTACACATCCATAATACTCTGTGATATAGGTTGGTTCGGATCGTATTGCTTTCTCACTACAATCGATCCGCTCCAGAGTTCGTTTCAATCGAGCCGAGACTACCTCCTCCAGGCGATCTCGGACCGATTGTTTTGGTGTGGATCCGAGCGCGATTGCTGGATTCACATATGCCAAACGAACCGCGCTAACAGGGGAAATGCTCCAGGTTCCGAAACAAAAGTGTAGGTGTGAAAGCTCCCTAAGATTACCAAAATAAACATTTTTTTCCAGTGGATTAACTTGCACAGATTAATTGTTCACCTAAAGAATAACAATGTGCACTGGCAAATAAACATTGTAAATTTTGATGTTTGTTTTTTTTATGTATCAAAAAAAAAAAAAAAAAATTGCTGATTACACTACCTGGGTTTCCATCCTAATGTGGAGTGAATCTTTTCAAAGTTTGCAAAAAAAAATCCCTCATGTGAATTAGATGCATTTCCATCAAGTTTTTAGAGTGGCTGATTGTAGTATTGGTAACCTAGCAACCAACAGTAAACAAGGCAAGCATATAGATTAGATTTTAAGCAATATTTGTTTTCAATTGTCTACACAACAAACCACTGTTGTACAATGACTTGCCTAATTACCCTAACTTTACCCTAATTAGCCTAGTGAAGCCTTTAAATGTCACTTTAAGCTGAATACTAGTATCTTGACAAATATCTAGTCAAATATTATGTGCTGGCATCATGGCAAAGAGAAAAGAAATTATTAGAAATATTAGAAATGAGTTAAAACTATTATGTTTAGAAATGTGTTGAAAAAAATCTCTGCGTTAAACAGAAATTGGGGGAAAAATATACAGGGGGGCTAATAATTCTGACTTTAACTGAAAGGGTGTTTGATTTGCAGTTGTTTTTGCATTGTGTATTCGTGTTAAGCATTTCATCACCACCGCACAGACAAAACCGCTTTCATTCTCGCCCTGTGTTGATTCCCAGCATGCTTTGCTTCACCACAGACAGGTGAGGAATGTTTTTGGGCTTGTTAACTTGTCTCCCGTTCTCTCAGTTCTCTAAAGCCCTGCGTGGGTTTCTGGAAACCCAGAAGATCCCAGACCTGAAGGTGTGGACCAGTCAGCTGAGACGCACTATCCAGACGGCGGAGGAGCTGGGCGTCCCGTACGAACAGTGGAAAATCCTTAATGAGATTGATGCTGTGAGTTCAGGCCTGTTCTTCATTTATTTACCACGATCAAACAGCGCTGTTATAGGAACAGTCCACTTTTTTGGAAATAGGCTAATATATTTTTTTGGACATGTTTATTTAAAGTTATTTAAAGATATATCAGGCAAGTTTTACAAAGAATGTGCCATGGGCTATGGTCCAAATGTACTACAAAAGCTAATCATAAACAATAATAGCAAATAAGTTAACTAATAGTAAGCTCAGTGGTTAGCACTGTCACTTCACAGCAAGAAGGTCGCTGGTTTGAGTCCAAGCCAGGCCATTTGGCATTTCTGTGTGGAGTTTGCATGTTCTCCCCGTGTTGGTGTGGGTTTCCTTCGGGTGCTCCGGTTTCCCCCACAGTTCAAACACATGCGCTATAGGTGAATTGGATGAACTAAATTGGCCGTAGTGTATGAGTGTGTGTGTGAATGAGAGTGTGTATGGGTGTTTCCCAGTACTGGGTTGCGGCTGGAAGGGCATCCGCTGCATAAAACTTATGCTGGAATAGTTGGCGGTTCATTCCGCTGTGATGACCTCTGAAATAGATACTAAGCCGAAGGAGAATGAATGAATGAATGTTTCTGTAACACACAGTTCCTCAATCTGAGTCAGATGTTTAATGAAGGTGTATCATGTTTTACTGCTTTACCACAAGAATAATTGCGCTGTATAATCCTTATTGGGTAAACTGAGGACAGTAAAAGTCTGCTTCCAGTACTGTAGGAAGTAAGGTAGACGTATTAATGATGTTTTTTCTTTCACAATTACAAACTTAAGTTATTGGTGATGAAGAAGGATTTGTGCTGTTTGAACTAGGATTAATATAGTAAACTAAAACAAAAAAATGTAAACAACATAAATGAAATAAATGTAACACTTTAGTTTAAGGACCAATTCTCACTATTAACTAGTAGCTTATTATTACCTGCCTATTATTAAGATATTCATTCATTCATTTTCCTTTGGCTTAGTTTCAGAGGTCGCCACAGTGGAATGAACTGCCAACTATTCCAGCATATGTTTTATGCAGCGGATGCCCTTCCAGCCACAACCCAGTACTAGGAAACACCCATACACACTCATTCCAATTTAGTTTATTCAATTCACCTGTACTGCATGTGTTTGGACTGTGGGGGAAACCGGAGCACCCACACGGGGAGAACATGCAAACTCAACACAGAAATGAAAACTGACCCAGCCTGGACTCGAACCAGCGACCTTCTTGCTGTGAGGCGACAGTGCTAACCACTGAGCCATCGTGCCGCCCCACTATTAAGATACTAACTGTTTAATAGTACTTATTTACCCAATACCTAAAGCCAAATACTACCATGATTTATTAACGATTTACTGTGCTAAAAGCCATAGTTAATGGTTTATTAATAGCACAATAAATGTACATTTTAAATGAAATTTGACCAAAATAAAATATAATTAAAAAAGTAAACTAACCCTACTGGTTGCCATTGAAATATTCAGTTTTATTTAGTTTAGTTTTATTAACTTAAAAAGTCTACAACTAAATATATAAATACTAATAAATCCTATATAAAAACAAATAAATTAACAACCAAATTAATAAAATTAATTCAAATTAAATGGAAAATATAAATAACCTAATTTAAAGTATTGAGGCAGCACAGTGGCTCAGTGGTTAGCACTGTCGCCTCACAGCAAGAAGGTTGCTGGTTCGAGTCCCGGGTGGGCCAGTTGGCATTTCTGTGTGGAGTTTGCATGTTCTCCCTGTGTTGGTGTGGGTTTCCTCTGTGTGCTCCGGTTTCCCCCACAGTCCAAACACATGCACTATAGGTGAATTGGATTAACTAAATTGTCCGTAGTGTATGTGTGTGTATGTGAGTGTGTATGGGTGTTTCCCAGTACTGGGTTGCGGCTGGAAGGGCATCAGCTGCGTAAAACATGCTGGAATAGTTGGCGGTTCATTTTGATGTGGCGACCCCTGAAATAGAGACCAAGTCGAAGGAAAATGAATGAATGAATTTAAAGTATTAATAAAAACGAATAGCTGTGATGCTAAAATAAGGCACCTTTGCCACGCTTTGTTGTATTAATGTGTGTTTATGTTCTGTTTCAGGGCATCTGTGAAGAAATGACGTATGAAAAGATTAAAGAAACATACCCGGATGAATATTCCCTCAGAGACCAGGACAAATATCATTACAGATACCCAGGAGGAGAGGTGAAATGTCTTTTTACATTTCATTTACTTGACATTTATATGTTATTATTTCTGAAATGTTATAATATTTTCTAAATGTGATTGTGTTACAATGTTTTTCGGTTTATCATCGAGACACTTGTATTCACACTATTTTCTATAAATATTTTAACATTTATTAAAATTAAATGTCCTTACTGGATTCACTTTTTAAATGTTTGGTAATGTCCCATTAATTGAAGGGCACCTATTTGACCTCTTTTACAAGATCTAAGATGAGCCTTTGGTGTCTCCAGAATGTGTCTGTAAAGTTTCAGCTCAAAACACCCATCAGATAATTTATTATAGCCTCCAGAATCTGCCCATTTTGGTGTCTGACTACAGTGTAGCTGTTTTTGCAGCCTGTGGCTTTAAATGCAAATGAGCTGCTTCTCCCCGCCCACCGCTCCCACGTGCGTGTCTGCTTCTTATCATGTGTTACGTCAGATAAACAGCAGTCAGTGACAGAGAGACTCGAATGAAGCTGAAATACAGCTTATTAGTCAAAAATACCAAGTAAGTTTATCTCATGTATTTGTGGTGGAGTTTATTCAAGCCTTTCTGAAATGAGTCACACACAAATGCCATTTGCAGTACACACACATATATGCACGTTTACTGACACCATACGGCTGTGGTGATTATAGCGGTTAAGAATTACAGCGATTTTACTGTCTTTATTACAAACATGCTCTGTTTTAAAAACGTTTTAAACTTATAAAAAAAATCACAGAGTTGTAACAAATATTTTAATCCCAGTTTATTTGCAAAAAAATGTTCTATGGACATGGGTATACATGTTATTATAGAAACATGGTGCCTGTCAATCAATTCAGTGGGTGGGGAAAACCGCACTCCTACGTCACGTTGTGGTGGGCCTCAAAATCACTGGGATTTGGATCCTATTTTAACGTCAGTAAATTTAAAAAAAGAGATTTATTGTGTTTCTATCACTCTTATATGACTGTGGACACAGTATACCTACATACAGTTCTGTCCAAACAGCTCACAAAAGATGATTTTCGTCATAGGTGCCCTTTAATATTAGTTAATGCATTTATTACATTAACTAAGTATCAATGATCTTGCAAAGCATTTATTAATCAATAATCATTGCAAAACATTAACTAATGCATTATCAAAGTCCAAAGTTGTGCTTGTGAACATTAGTTAATGCACAGTGAGTTAACATGAACTAACATTAACAAAAAAGATGAAGAAATACCATAATAAATGTATCACTAAGAGTTTGTTCATGTTAGTAAATATATTAATTAATATACCACTATTTTCAAGTGTTTTTATTATTTTTTAATATTATATTCATATTTTGGTGTAATGTAGATTTGCTAATGAATTATTTTACATCATACATCATTTATGACTTGTAAGCATTTTTGTTCTTAATATATAGAGGTTACATTTCTGAGATTTGATTATTTTATGTATATGTATATGTAAATGTGCCATGCTGAATTTCTAGCATCATTACTTGCGTTAGAACTGCAGCACTGATTTTCAGGCATCAGTGAGTTTTGTCTCTCTTGTCTTGCCGTAGTCGTATCAGGATCTGGTTCAGCGTCTGGAGCCGGTCATCATGGAGCTGGAGAGACAAGGAAACGTGCTGGTGATCTGCCATCAGGCTGTCATGCGCTGCCTGCTCGCATATTTCCTGGACAAGAGCGCCAGTACGACACACACACATACATTTACAGCTATCTTTATGGGGACATCTCAGAAACGTAATGGTTTTTATACTGTACAAACTGAATACTCTCTCCTCCTACACTTAAAGCTGATCCTCACAGGAAACAAGCTGCATCTTTATATTTGCCAAATATTTCATTTTCTGTGGTTAATGGACTGTGTTCCTCATGGGGACAAAAATGCCCCCACAAGTTCAAAATATACTGGTATTGCTATACTTTGGTCCCCACAATGACCTGAATACAAGTATACACACACACACACACACACACACACACACACACACACA
>CAIGQV010019951.1:27327553-27378673 GCA_903798115.1 Danio jaintianensis | reverse complement strand
ATATATATATATATATATATATATATATATATATATTCATTAAATACAGTTAGCAAGCATGAATTTGATTTTAATAATGCTTTAATAAATGTTGAATGATTAATAAATAAAAGTATTGTTACTATAAAGGTATTGTTTATTCTTAGCTCATGTTAGTAAGTACATGAACTAATGATGTAAGGTGTGACCATTGTTTTCTAATGCAGATATAATTTAAGAGGAGTAAAATTCCGCTTGTGTCTGGAAAATGGCTGGAGTGGTACAGATCCCGTCTGTGTGGGTGAGTTTAACCATTAAAAACCCTTACATTTATCTTGATTTTATTATAACACAAAAACCGTTTCTGAATGTCTGATATACTTATATATAAACGCAATTATATATTCTAAAAACCACTAATTTTGGAAAAGTATGGAAAGTGTTGCTGTTACAACAGATTTTACTGTACAAAAAGGATTGTATGACAGTAAATCCATTTACTCTACTACGATACCCAAATCAAAGGTGGATTTTTGAATATATTGCAGCATAATATCACCCTCTAGTGGTAGATTTGGCTACACTTTAGTTTATGGACCAATTCTTGCTATTAACTAGTGGCTTGTTACCTGTCTGTTATGAAGATATTGGCTGTTTATTAGTATACTACATTAATAAATATTGACATGCATCAAATTGGGAATTTATTGAGGCAAAAGTCATAGTTAATTGTTAGTTAATAGCAAAAAATATACCTTAAAATAAAGTGTGACATCATCTGAAACATTTTTGTTTCCCCCCCCCATTTTAGCACCAAGAATCACATGTTCAGCACCTACTGTGGAAAACAGATGGATTAAACCTGGAGAAAGGACACAATACACACCCCAAGACACGGTGAGCATCACCTGCAGTGAGGGATTTAATCTGATTGGCTCCTCGGTGGTCACATGTGGACCAGACGGCCTATGGCGGGACTTGCCAAAGTGTCATCGTAAAGGTAACCTACACCGTTTTCACAATTGGTTGTATTCTGAACCCGAATGTATGCATTTTCAGAGATACATAGAAAGCATAGTGTTGCTAAAGGGAGTTTCTTGCTTTTAAACTTCTAACTCCACCAAGCTACACTGCACAATCGTATTATTTTGGTTGGGAATAAAAATTTGGTTGACAGATTTTTTGGTTAAATGTACTAGATTGAGATCAGCGTACAACACTGGATACACATTTGGTTACTTAAAGGTGCAGTATGTAAGTTTTTGACTCTTCTAAAGCATAAAAATACCATAATATGTTTACAGATATTTCAGAAACATGCTAAGTGAACATTCTTGTTTATCTGAAAAACAATGCTGAAGTCAGATATTCTGCTTTCAAAATGTGCGTTACGTGCCGGAACGGCTGTCTTTGTTTTGGTTCTTTTAACCCACCCAATGCCAGTTTAGCCAATTATATTTCAGCACCCTGAGTTGCCTTGGTGGAAAACCGCTTATTTCAATCATTCATTCAGAAAGGCTCTCAAAGTATGCGTCCGTGACCGAAATGCCACCTCCAGTGGACAGTAGCAGACTCAGAAATTCAGAGTTTCACATGAGGTTATTAATTAGCAAATAATATAAATATTACGAGCGTAAACATTAGGTGAGCAGGTTACATTGTAACCCTGTGTCCCAACAACATGCTATGTGACGAGATTTGCAGCGATAAGCAATTTGGCTGTTTGCACCAGACGAAACACGACAGAAATTTAAATACAGCCATTCAGAAGCACAGAATATCCACTCACTCACAAAATGCTAAGGTTTATAATCTAATTAATACATATTAAACCTCTTTAACATTATTAAATGTACATGCTGAATCATGTGTTGGTTTTCACAGTTCTGAAGTTCAATTTCAAATGGTTTATTTTATTTTCAAGATCTGAGGTGAACTATCTGCTGCTGCTTTCAGTAGTATGGCAATACATGTCATGTAAAATGGCATTTAAACTCACATTATTAGCGTTTAACACTGAATAAAAGCACACGAGGTGTACCTGAGGTGGTCATTTTCAGTTTATCCTGTTGTTCACCTGCAAGAAATAGAAGCCGTTTCTAAAATATAAATTTCAGGTGTTGGTTAGCACAAAAACTATATGGAAAATATTCCTTCTATCGTATGTCGTTGCTTTTATTTAGAACACAACTTAAATCAGCCTTTAGGCTCGATAGTTAGGCACACTTCTGTTGATGTTGTCAATCTGGCAACTTGCGCTTGCGTGTGTTTTGAACCAGGTGTGCAATATCTAGTCCAACCACTGGGTGTCAAACTTACATGCGGCACCTTTAAACTGTCATTTGATCTGCGTTTCATCTTGTTTTGCACTTGAACAACTAAATGAATGCTTAAGCCTATGTAACTGACTATATTTGAATTCAATTACATTACCAATGCTCTAAAAGGAACCTCATCAACCTATTACCTAAAGTTTATTGTGGCTTAAAAACATTTTATGTGCATATAGTCCATTCCCACTGTTAACTAGTGGTTTAGTACCTGCCTATTATTAAGATATTTGCTGTTTATTAGTACTTATGAACTTACTTTTCTGCATGATGTTATTCTACATCCCTAATAACAACCTTACTATTTTAATAACTAATAATAAGCAGCAAGGTAGGAGTTTATTGAGGCAAAAGTCATAATAATGACAATTGTACCTTTAAATAGTGTGTGATTTATTCGATGTTTTTTAATTCATCATCAGAATGTTTTTTGGAAGCACATTGTTTATTTCTCCCATTTTAGTGCTCTGTTCAGCACCTGCTGTGGAAAACAGATGGATTAAACCTGGGGAAAGGACACAATACACACCGCAGGACACTGTGAGCATCACCTGCAGTGAGGGATTTGATCTGATTGGCTTCTCGGTGATCACGTGTGGACCAGACGGCCAATGGCGGGACTTGCCGGAGTGTCATCATAAAGGTAATTTAGGGTGTTTTTGCAAGATGATAAATGTTAGATTGACATAAACTGTCACAAATTACATACTGTCTATATGCCTACTGTATGAACTTTATAAGGTTATTTCATCAGTCATCATTGGAGTCTGAAAGTCCCTCCACTGTGTAATTAAAGCTACAACATGTCAGTACATGAAATGTCTAACATTCCTCAGTTCTTCAGTTAAATAAGAGCATTTTAGGGGTATTTAATAGGTCATAAAGAAGATATTTTGAAGAATGTTGAAAACCAGTAGCCATCGACATCCATAATAGGAAAAAAGGAAGTCAATGGCTACTGGTTTTCAATATTCTTCAAATATTTTGTGACAGAAAATCAAACAGGTTTGGAATAAGTGGAGAGAAAATGATGAAATTTTTCCTTTTTGGCAGGGTTGGGGAAAAGCTAGCTACAGTAGCTTAACTACTAGCTTAGCTACATTTTTCATCAGCTTGACAGTAGCTTTGAAGCAGCACGTCATCGTCTAACAAAACCACATAGTACAATAGTGTATCTATTGGTCAATCACACATCTTATGGTTTTATATATATTTATTCATTCATTCATTCATTCATTTTCTTTTCGGCTTAGTCCCTTTATTAATCTGGGGTCGCCACAGCGGGATGAACCGCCAACTTATCCAGCATATGTTTTACGCAGCGGATGCCCTTCCAGCTGCAACCCATCACTGGGAAATATTTATTCATTACTGTTGTAAATAATATTTTTTTAATTTATAAGTAACAACAGTTGAAATTCAATTCATAAAGTATTCTATAAGTTGGCAATTGACCTGAAGTTGTGTGAGGGCTTCAATAAAAATTCTTGCCAAAATATGTCTGTACCAAATGTCACTATTTTTGTTGAGAAAATGCTGATGTGTGCTTAATCTAAGTTAATTATTTTGTAACTGCAATGCTATATTGGTTGCAGTTTTGTACATTGAAAACGTTTGATAATTTTACAATTAATAATATCAAACATTTTACTTGAAATGAATGTTTGTTCATATTTTTTGTAATACAGTGGTCCCTCGTTAATCGCGGGCGTTACATTCTAAAAATAGCCCGCAATAGGTGAAATCCACGAAGTAGTCTGCTTTATTTTTTACAATTATTATAGATGTTTTAAGGCTGTTAAACCCCTCTCACACACTTTATACACTTTTCTCAGACAGGCATTAACATTTTCACACTCTTCTCTCTTGTTTAAACACTCGCGTAACTTCTACCTTCCTTTAGCATGTCCAGAAGTCCAACTTTTTGTACGATGGTTAGCATCTTCCTCTGCCTTTTGGGTGCTACCGCAGGTGCCTTTGACAGTGCAGAACGTTTTGTCGACATTGTGAGGTTTGTTGGGGAGAAAACTTGCAAACATACAGTACAGCACTTCAGAGGCACACTGCTAGCGATCGAAAATGTATGTAAATTTGGCAAGCTGAACGCATTCTGTACAGAAGACACGGCACGGAGGAGATTGATTGACAGTCGTCTACAGCCAATCAGAATGCAGAACACAATGCGCTTATCAGGGCGCAGAACACAATGTGCTGAAAAAAAAAAAAAAAAAAAGTCAAATTGCACTAAAAAAAGTGCATGAAACCGCGAAAGGTGAACCGCGTTATGGCAAGGGACCACTGTATACCTCTGTATGAAAAAAGTAGCTTTAATGTAACTAGTGTAGTTAGCTACTTTTTAAAAAACCCTGGCAAAAAGTATGGAATCACCACTTTTAGAAAAAGTTTGTTCAGTTGTTTAATTGTGCAAAACAATTTCCACCATAGATTTTCAATTGGATTGAGGTCTGGACTATTTGTAGGCCATTCCATTATACAGTATGTCTGCCTTGAAGGAAAGTTTTTACAGCCTTTGCCCTATGCCACGACACACTGTCATCCTGAAAATGATGTCATCATCACCAAACATCCTTTCAATTGATGGAATAAGAAAAAGAAAAGAAATCAGTAAAAAAAGAAATCAGTAAGGGGGCAATGACTTTTTCACACCACTGTACGTCTGTGAAACGAATCTCTCTAACGTCCCCTAACATTATTCCATATTGTTTTCCCTCTGTTTGATCAATCAAATCCATTGCAAAAGTTTTATGGCATGTCTGTGATTTATTTATTTTTTCTTGTGCACAATTAAACATTTGAATAAACATTTTCCAAGAGTGGTGATTCCATACTTTTTGCCAGGGGTTGTATAAGAAGCTTTTTAAGGAGACACATTCTTTTTAACACAACACATTTTTTTCTCTCATTTTAGTGCCAAAGATGATCTGTTCAGCACCCGCTGTGGAAAACAGATGGATTAAACCTGGGGAAAGGACACAATACACACCACAAGACACTGTGAGCATCACCTGCAGTGAGGGATTTGATCTGATTGGCTCCTCGGTGGTCACATGTGGATCAGATGGCCTATGGCGGGACTTGCCAAAGTGTCATCGTAAAGGTAATTTAGGTTGTTTTCACAATTGGTTTAAATACTTTCTGAACCCGAATGTATGCATTTCCAGAGATATGTAGGAATCTTAGTACTTGCTAAAGGGAGTTTCTTGCTTTTAAACTTGCAACACTGGACGGACATATTATTTTGGTTGGGAATGAAAATTGGGTTGACATTTATTTTTGGTTAAAAAGTCAAAAGTATTGCTTGAGATCACTGAATAGACATTTGGTTACTTAAGATACAATTTCTTGTTGTGTGAACATTAATATTATGATTCTTAGCAGATGTTATCATCTCAGTGTTTAGCATGAGGTTTAAAAATGTAAGAGAGCACATGAAAATGTTCTAGATTTCTGTATTTATTTATGTTATGACTGAGTAATACCTAATTTTGTATTGTTGTAATGTTGTAATTTTAGAGGGTTTTTATTTTTGGCAAACGGTGGTATGTTTTCAGACATGTTTATCTTCATTTGAAGACAACACAATACCAATGATTTAACTTCACAACCTTGATTTTTAATTACAACAAATGTAAACATTTTGTATTCTGACCAATTTCTGAAAAAAAGAGAAAAACAGGCCTTTTTCAGGCCTTTATAGAATCAAAAAAGTAACACTTTACTCAAACTCATACCTAAATCCAGAGAAACTGGATGATTTTTCATAGCTGCATGCCAAATTAAGTCATTATGAGCTCACAATCATTTGATAAATATCAGTATCATTTTTCCTCACCGATGTTTTTTATTCAGTAACCCTCTGCTCGGCACCCGCTGTGGCAAATGGAAGAATCAGTGAATTTGGCAATCAGCACAAACCCAAAGACACTGTGAGCATCACCTGCAGCGAGGGCTTTGATCTGATTGGCTCACGGCAGGTCACATGTGGACCAGACGGCCAATGGCAAGGCTTGCCTGAGTGTCGCCCTAAAAGACGTTTAGCTGACAGTAAGTCCATTAATAATACTATTTGAGAGTTTTTAAATTGTGATCATGTAACAATGAAGACTAGTAATGATGCTTAAAATTCAGAATTGAATTACAGGAATAAATTGCAGCTTTACTCAAACTCATACCTTAGCAAATTCAGCAAATCTAAAGAAACTGAGAATGTTTTAGTTTTTTTTTTTTTTTTTTTTCAGTTTATGTCAAATTAAGCAATTTTGAGGACACTCTCGTTTAATAAATATAAATGCAAATTGCATTTCTCATCACCAATAAAACAATATTTTTACCCTTGTTTTTTGATCAGTAATCCTCTGCTCTGCTCCCGCTGTGGCAAACGGAAGAATGAATGAATTTGGCAACCAGCACAAACCCAAAGACACTGTGAGCATCACCTGCAGCGAGGGCTTTGATCTGATTGGCTCACCGCAGGTCACATGTGGACCAGACGGCCAATGGCAAGGCTTGCCTGAGTGTCGCCCTAAAAGACTTTTAGTTAACGGTAGGTGCATTAATAATATTATTATTCGCGCGCTCAAACATTTGGAATTGTGATCATGTGACACTGAAGACTATAGTAATGATGCTTAAAATTCAGAACTGAATCACAGGAATAAATATACTTAAAATAATAAAAATACTCAAGCTCGAACCTTAGCAAATTCAGCAAATCTAAATAAAACTGAGAATTTTCAGGTCTTTTATTTAAATTAAGCCATTTTTAGGACACTCTCATTTAATAAAAATTAATGCAAATAGCATTTTTCCTCGCCAATCAATTAAAATATTTCACCCTTTTAGAGTGTTGCCCTAAAAGACATTTAGCTAACGGTAGGTGCATAAATAATAATATTATTTGAGCGTTCAAACATTTGGAATTGTGATCAGCAGTAATAATGCTTAAAATTCAGACCTAAATCACAGGAATAATTTGTAGCCTAAAGGAGCCATATACTGCTTTAATTCAATAAGCTAAATTGTCTTCTGATATCTACATAGTAGGTATGTGGCTTGCGTAAATCAAAAAATACTCCAGAAATAGTTTTATATGCTCATTTATTACTCCTTAAATTACCCCTAGAATCAGAAGGTCCTTATTGACCATATTTGGAATGGTCATGAATACTAAAGAGCTCAGCTCTCAGTGCTTGCTCTCTATCTCACACGAACACACACACAGCATGATGTACTTTAAAATAAACGTGCAAAATAATAATACTTCACTTGTCAAAAAAATATTTTAACAAACGGAGTAGATGCCTTGTTAAATCTCTTTTTTAACTTAAGTGGTGGAGGGGTTTATTTTAGCATGGAGTGAATGAACTAATGGAGTCTAATATAAACCACCAGACAGAAACCTAAAATAATATATATTCTAAATTATAATTAAACTTAACTTAAGAGATGTATTGTGTTATTGTATTTTGATGCTATAATGTAATGTAAACACAGCGAAGAATTAATATCAATCTTTGCGTAAATTTTACACATATTTAATAGTGTATTTCTGTTCTTTCACTCCAAAAAATGTAAAAGTAAGAGCTGAGTGATTGACACGATGCTTAAACGTGCGTTAAACACAATACTCAGCAGTCTACAAGTGTTTGTTACCTTAAATTACAAACATATCCGGCAAAATTCACAGTAAACATGATAAATTAACAAAAGGTAATATTAAATGTTCCTTATGCCTTTTCGGAGTGGCGCTGAATAACTTTGTAATCTGTATATCCTGCGTTTTGCATTCTGATGAGCTCTAAAGAGTTGTTGCTTAGAAACACATAAAAAAACAAACTAATGCTGCTGGCAATGACTTAGCAGCATCTCCCATTTTCAAAATAAGAGATTGATTGGTCTGTTTTTTACTGGGATTTTACACTCGTGGAATTTAAACGAGAACGAGGAAACAATGGTGTTTGAGGCTCACAATATGGCCATTTCCATATAGCGATTTTAGATTTTCTTTATAGGGCACCATTAAAATATTTTCACACAGATAACAGTTCTTTTAAATTGTAAAAAATATTTTACAATATTTACCATTCTTGTAGTCAAATAAATGTATTCCAAAGAACATGACGAGAAAAAATATAAGTGTGTATTGACGTGTGTATAATATCGACAGGATTCTGCACTGGAAACTTATTGTATTTTTCTCACAGGTAAATGTGGTCCACCTCCATCGTATCTCCATCGCAATGTGTTCTTTAGAGACGGGTCGCCCTCACTGGCTGAGTACTCGTCCGGTGCTCGTATTCGGTATAAATGTAATCTAGGACTCCGCCGAGCCTCTGGAAGTGACATCATACGCTGTCAGGGGGGAGAGTGGACAAAACTGGCACTCCGATGTCAGCGTAAGAAATAATACTCACATATGACCTCACTTTATTCCTATTCACTGTTAAAAGGCGCAACATTAAGATTTTTCATTGATATATCCAAACTAGAACAGTGTTATACATTTTGTAGTGCTGCCAAACGATTAATTGCGATTAATCACATCCAAAATAAAAGTTCATATTTACAAAATATATTTCTGCATACTGTGTATATTTTTGTGTATATAAATATATGCATAACTGTATTGTATAAAATATTTATCAATGCAAGCTGTGGCAAAAAGGTTTGCTGTGTCTGTCAGCGTAGTGTCCAGAGCATGGAGGCGCTACCAGGAGACAGGCCAGTACATCAGGAGACGTGGAGGAGGCCGTAGGAGGGCAACAACCCAGCAGCAGGACTGCTACCTCCGCCTTTGTGCAAGGAGGAACAGGAGGAGCCCTGAGCCCTGCAAAATGACCTCCAGCAGGCCACAAATGTGTATGTGTGCTCAAAGGGTCAGAAACAGACTCCATGAGGATGGTATGATGGCCAGACCTCCACAGGTGGGGGTTGTGCTTACAGCCCAACACCATGCAGGACGTTTGGCATTTGCCAGAGAACACCAAGATTAGCAAATTCGCCACTGGCACCCTGTGCTCTTCACAGATAAAAGCAGGTTCACACTGAGCACATGGAGACGCCGTGGAGAACATTCTGCTGCCTGCTACATCCTCCAGCATGGCAGTGGGTCAGTTATGGTATGGGGTGGCATTTCTTTGGAAGGCCGTATAGCCCTCCATGTGCTCACCAGAGGTTGCCTGACTGCCATTAGGTACCGAGATGAGATCCTCAGACCCCTTGTGAGACCATATGCCGGTGCAGTTGGCCCTGGGTTCCTCCTAATGCCAAGACAATGCTAGACCTCATGTGGCTGGAGTGTGTCAGCAGTTCCTGCAAGATGAAGGGATTGATGCTATGGATTGGCCCGCCCGTTCCCCAGATCTGAATCCAATTGAGCATATCTAGGACATCATGTCTCGCTCCATCCACCAATGGCACGTTACACCACAGACTGTCCAGGAGTTGGCGGATGCTTTAGTCCAGGTCTGGGAGGAGATCCCTCAGGAGACCATCCACCACCTCATCAGGAGCTTGCCCAGGCGTTGTAGGGAGGTCATACAGGAACGTGGAGGCCACACACACTACTGAGCCTTATTTTGACTTGTTTTAAGGACATTACATCAAAGTTGGATTAGCCTATACAGTTTTTCCACTTCAATTTTGAGTGTGACTCCAAATATAGACATATAATCCAGATAAATTTGAGTTCCATTGATAATTTTTTTGTGATTTTGTTGTCAGCATATTCAACTATGTAAAGAACAAAGTATTTAATAAGAATATTTCATTCATTCAGATCTAGGATGTGTTATTTTAGTGTTCCCTTAGTTTTTTTTTAGCAGTTTATATATATTGGTTCCACACAATTCCTTCATGTTGTCCCAACACAAATCGAAATAAGTTAACTTCATCGTTTTTGCAACTTTAAGTGGATTGAACATAAAACAATTATGTTCCAAAAAAACTTTTTTTTGTTTGAACAAGCAGCAAAAGTAATTTTTTGACTGTATATGTATACACATACACATAAATATACACAGTACACACATACTGTATATAATATGTAAATAAAAACTTTTATTTTGAATGCGATTAATCGTTTGACATCACTAATATTTGGCTGAATTTTGTACTTGCATTATCCCAAATGTTTTAAAGAATGTCCAAATCAAGAATTTTTTTACATGTTACTCAGACCAAAACAATGACAGAGATTTTGATGCAGAATCCAGATTTTCAAAAGAGAATAACTGATTTATCATTGGTTTTCAGATAAACATATATGATAACCTCTTGGCATGTTTCTTAAATATCTACAAACATATTTATGCTTTATTTTTATGCTTTAGAAGAGTCCAAAACCATTTCTTCAAGTTTTTTTTATTGTCTATATTTTCCTTTGTCTTGCAACACTTGCTGTATTGTTTAACATTCTGATCGTGTGTCTTTAAAGTGTATTCATCTTCAAGAGTTCAGGAGATGTTTTTACCATCATTGGACAGCTGTCATTTTCCACTGCGGTTTACTGTATATAATAACACCTGTTGGATTTGTGCTGGTCAGATTACATCAAGCTTTGATTACACAATGAATTCTTCACTTTTATTCCATCTCCGTCTTTCTCTGTCAATCGTTTCTGGCATGGCAGAAAAACACAGATCCACATTCTTGGCTTTCCTGGCATTAAACAGTGTGTTTCTGTCCAAAGGGAAAAGCTGTGGTTCTGCTGGAGAGATTTCCTTCGGCCACTTTCAGTACAGCGGAGTGTCATTCGGAGATTCAGCTACAGCCGTCTGTCAGGAAGGGTGAGAAACACAGACAATCTCATTCTGACCTTCTTTTCTGTGCTATTTTTGTCGATTATTTCATATTGTTATATTTGCACATTACATTACATTTAATAATAATTGTTCTATTAAAACATCCCATTTAATTTTGATTCTGTAATAGAACAGAACATGAGTTTGTTTTGCGACTTTTTTTTATTACTGAATTATGAAAAAGTTATTATTATGTAAAATATTATTATAAAAAGTGATCACTGTAATTTTTATTTTGTAACTTGTATGACAAAATACTTGTATGTACAAAATATATGTATTTTTTTACATTTTCTAACATGAAGTGAATGAAACATTTATTTACTCTGAACATGTACAGTGCTCAGCATATATGAGTACACCCCTCACAAATCTCTCTTTTAAATTCAGATTTTTAATAGGAAGCTATACAATATTATATTTGTGCATATACATTAGATTAGCCAAATCTGGAGCTTATCTAACAAAATAACTTACGATAACGGTCCAAAAACTAGTACAGTCAAATTTATATGTTATAGAAAAATATTAAATACAAATTTATAAAAGAGGAAAAATCAAGAGAAGCAAAAAAATTTAAAAGTTTTGTTGAAATGTTGTAGTTTGTTTTTTGTGCAATATTTTGCTTGAATTTAATTGTATTATCTTTCTTTCAATTTCTAAATATGTTTGGTGACTAAAATATTATTTTAATAAATATATCTGTTTAATAAATCAGTTTTGTTTAAATGCACCAAAATACATTGCCTATATTCACTGAGAAATGGATAAAAATATTCATTTTCAAAATGAGGTGTACTCAATTATGCTGAGCACTGTATATACTAGCACTGTCAAAAGATTAATTGTGAAAATAAAATTAATTGCGAAATTCAAAATAAAATTGTATATACATATATATATATGCATTATGTACATACAAACTTTTATTTTGGATGCAATTAATCATTTGACAGCATTAGTATTTACATTAAATCAATACATTATTTTTCATTTATTATACCTGTTAAAATTATCTTTTTTGCAGATCAATATCACGATAGAAGCTTCAGCAATGAGTAAATGTAAACATTATCTGCTGTCTGTGTGTGTTTGTGTGGTCAGGTATGAGCTGATCGGTCCAGAGGTGCGAGTCTGTCGGGATGGAGGATGGGATGGAAGGATCCCTGTGTGTGAACGTATGACTGTCTTCTGACATTTTTCACCCTGATATAAATTCATTATTAGCATTCACAGGATGATGAGTGTGTGTGTGCATGCATGTTTTTGTGACATACAGTTTTAGGACACAAATGAGTATAATGACATGGGTATGACAGGTATTACAAGAAGATGGTGAATTATGAGGACATTGCTGATGTCCCTATTATTCACAATGCTTATTTGTACAGATTTTTTCCCAGAAAGTAAAACTGTACGGTAAACCGGGAGCTGCGTGGAGTTCCAATCGTCTCTGTATGCGGAAAATTTGAATCCTATTTGAGCTGCGGATCCATTAAAATGTTTGAACTTCTGCCGCTAGACGTATGTGACTGCTAAACCGGATGTGATCTATTCTAGCATTGTCTAGCATAAGGTCCGCATGAGCAAAATGATGATCATTTAGTCATTTGTTAATGTTCATAAGGAAAAACGTTTTTTTTATATAACGTATTTTAATATTTATATTTTATTTTTAATGCTATCTCCAAAATTGTTGGCAGTCAATGCATTCCTATTTATTGTTTTTATTTATTCATTCAGTTCACCATGGAGAATGCACGGAGAATAAAGTCTGTTGGTTTTGCGCTGCTTAACTGGACATGTATACACACACACACACATACACACTGCAAGACACTGTGGGTAAAATTCTGTCTGGCTCATAGGAAAAGTCTTATTGAGTATCATGTGCTATACTCGTGAAAATGCTATCAAATATCTATATTTTTCTTGGTATCCTAAAGAAGTTAGAAATTCCAGTATGGAGACAACACTAGTTTTTAGAGTATAAAAACTATAGAAACCTATGGAATGTCCCTACAATTCACAAAACTGTGTGTGTGTTTGTCAGCTGTTCACTGTCCTCCTCCACCTGAGGTCAGAGACGCAGAGGTTTCAGACTTCAGGAATGAAGATGTTCCTGTCGGGCACATGGTGTCGTATCGCTGTCTGACTGGAGCTCTGATCGGGACCCGAGATTTAAACTGTACCCCCAAAGGCACCTGGAGCGGCCCTGCTCCTCTCTGCAAAGGTAAAATCTCTTTATTCTCATCCCCAGCCATTGCCATTTTTTTCCCTCTGAATTGTGTGTTTACATGTCACAATTAATTTAATTTATAATTTTAATGTATTCATAATGTCAATACATTTTTGATCATAATTCTTAATTCACACTTCAATAGTGTTTTTAAATAACTTTTATTTTTATTTAGTTTAAAATACAATTTTAACAATGCAGGCAAAGGAAAAATAACCAACAACAGACACGTGCACAGGTGTCTCTTGGAGAAAAAAAATGCCCCTCAAATGAATGAAAGTGCCTTCGCGATTGCTCCACCCCCCCTCTGTCTTCACTTTGCGATCGCTCAATCGAAATATTAAGATTTAAGCTCAAAGTTTGCATGTCATAATTTACAATTTTCTTTGTCAAAACAAAATCTAAATTGTGTGATGTAAACTTAGTTCCAAAAACAGAACAAAAAAAACACTTAAACGCAAATAACTGGGATGAAAAGTTCAGAATTGTAAGATGTAAACTTAGAATAAAATTCCCTCAGTAAAACTCACTTCAAAATAAAATCATTCATTCATTTTCTTTTCAGCTTAGTCCCTTTATTATTCAGGGGTTGCCACAGCGGAATGAACCGCCAACTTATCCAGCATATGTTTTACACAGCGGATGCTCTTCCAGCTGCAACCCAGTACTGGGAAACACCCATACACTCTCATTCACACACATACACTACGGATAATTTAGCTTACCCAATTCACCTATAGCACGTCTTTGGACTGGGGAAAACTGGAGCACCTGGAGGAAACCCACGCCAACGCTAAATTGTCCGTAGTGTATAAGTGTGTGTCCTGCCTCCAGGTTGGGGGTTGAGCGTTGTGCTAACAAACCCACCTCATGAAAAAACTAGATGTTACGAAACGCCAATATGGTGCGGCTAAATATCAACTTCGATATAAATGGCCCTGGGAGTAGGTAATGTAAGTAATGTCCTTGCCTTAAATACTGTACATAAATTCAACAGTTCTGTATAAATCAATTCAGAGAAGCAGAGTAAATGTATTTGTATTTATTTATTTTTTTGTTATTCAGATATTTAGCATTATAATTGTTTTTAAACTAAATTATGTTACATTTATTAAGATGATTGAACATGCTTAAGAAACAATGAATTGAGTGAAAAATTAGTTCATGACAATATGAGTAATTGTATGCATCTATATTTTGTTATTACGATGTTTTGCATAATTAAATATTTTAACTAATGAAGGTTACATTTCTCAGACAAGTGCATGTTTAAAAAAACAGCAATAAATGAATGACGTGTGTATAAAAATTGAATCAGTCATACTTTTGAAATGTTTGTTTTGATACATATCTTTAACTTTTCTAAAACATACAGTTAAAGTCAAAATTATTAGCCCTCCTGTGATTTTTATTTTCTTCAAATATTTCCCAAACGATGAATAACAGATCAAGGAAATTTTCACAGTAATTCCTATAATATTTTTTCTTCTGGAGAAAGTCTTTTTTGTTTTATTTCGGCTAGGATAAATAACCATTAACCATTTTAAGGTCAATATTATTAGCCCCCTTACAGAACAAAACATCATTATACAATGATTTGCCTAATTACCCTAACTTGCCTAATGAACATAGTTAAGTCTTTAAATGTCAAGTCATGTCTAGTCAAATATTATGTGCTGTCATCATGGCAATAACAAAAGAAATCAGTTCTTAGAAATGAGTTATTAAACTATTATGTTTAGAAATGTGTTGAAAAAATCTTCTCTATGTTAAACTGAAATTGGGGAAAAATATACAGGGGGGCTAATAATTCTGACTTGAACTGTATATAAATATTTAATAAAGCTAAAATGCCTTGTTTGACTCAGATTTAAAGAATTCAAACGTTTTAATTTCTATTGTCTTAGCATTAAGATTTATAGGGATTCTAGTAGTATCGTGTACAACTTTTTTTTGTAGACAAAGTAATTTAACTACAGTTTTAATGATTTAATGAATGACGTTTTTTGAACACTGCTCACATTTCAGCACTGCGGAATAATTCTGTATAAACTTTAAGCCCTAAATGAATAAACAGACCATTGAATTCTGTGTTTTCAGACATCAGCTGTCCTCATCCTGACATTCCTCGTGGATCCAGAATGAGGGGCTTCAGATCCGTCTATAAATACGGGAACACCGTCACCATCGCCTGCAGTCCCGGATTACGACTCTACGGGGAAAGTTTCGTCACTTGTGGAGCAGACGGAAACTGGACACCAAAACTACCAGAGTGCCGGAGATAAAATGCAAACCAGTAATCCACAACACAGCCATTCGCAAGTCAGAATAAAGCTTTTTTTTTTTCATGCTGTAGTTCTTTCAGATCAGCAGAAGACTATTTAGTATTTACACATTATTTATTGGCACAAAGTAACTATTTTATGAAAGTGTTTTTCTATGTATTTTTCTGTTAAAGGCTTAGTTCACGCAGAAATCAAAATAAGCTCATTATTTACTCAACTTCAAGGCATCATAAGACTTTCTTAAGAAAATTACTAACTAGTTAGTGTAATTAAATTACATTTCTCCAGAAAATTTTTTATTTTTAAAGAATTTTAATTTTGACGTAATTGTTTGGTCATTTTATTACAGTTTCTTGCAATGCCTTTGCTTTAAATGCTATACAACAATTTAATAGTTCTATATAAATCATTTGAGAGAAGCAGAGTAAATGTTTTTTTTTGTTATACAGTTACAGCGGGGGAAAAAAGTGTTGAACACGTCATGTTTTTTCCTGGGAATAATATTTCTAAAGGAGCTGTTGACATGGAATTAAAGCAGATTTTGGTAAAAACACAAACATAAAAATAAAACAAAACAAACAAATCTGAAAAATGAGTTCTGTGTAATAAGAATGAAAGAGTTTAACTACTGAAACATAGTTAATACTTTATATAAAAGGCTTTTTTGGTGCTGCAGCTTAAAGATGCCTCTCATATGGAGAATGAAGACACATGAATTGCTCAGGTGTGAGTTTCTCACAGACTTCAACAGAGGGTCAAAATCTTGATGGTTCTGTGGGTCTCGTCTATCAAATCTGATTTTAATTTGTATTTTCTATTGGGTTCGGGTCAGGTGATTGGCTGGGCCATTCTACAGCTTGATTTTCTTTCTCTGAAAGCATCTGAGAGTTTCCTTGGCTGTGTTTTGGATCGTTGTCTTGCTGAAATGTCCACCCTGGTTTCATCTTCATCCTCCTGCTAATGTAGATGTTGGACTGAAGCAGCTGATATTCATTTACACTGAGGAAGGCCAGAGCGTTGCTGAAGAACTACTGGGAGATTTTAGCTGCTGTCTGGGCTTTCACTGGGCTTTTCACCTTCTTTTCTTCATGTGTTCAATACTTTTTTCCTATTATACATAACTTAATTTGTAAACTAATTAGTTTTGTTTTGTTTTCATATATGGATTTCTTTGGTTATTTCCAATATCCGGGGAAAATTTCAAGTCAACGGCACCTTTAGAAATATGTTTTCTGAGAAAAATGGTGACATGTTCAATGCTTATTTTCCCCACTGTACGTATATTTGGCATAGTTGTCAGTTGGCATTTCTGTGTGGAGTTTGCATGTTCTCCCCGTGTTTGCGTGATTTCCTCCGGGTGCTCCGGTTTCCCCCACAAGTCCAAACACATGCGCTATAGGTGAATTCGGTAAGCTAAATTGTCTGCAGTGTATGTGTGTGAATAAGAGTGTATGGGTGTTTCCCAGTAATGGGTTGCAGCTGGAAGGGCATCTGCTGCGTAAAACATATGCTGGATAAGTTGGCGGTTCATTCCGCTGTGGCGAGCCCTGATTAATAAAAGGACTAAGCCGAAAAGAAAATGAATGAATGAATGTTCACCCCTAAAGCCAGATAATGCATTTTATTGGACTTTTTTTTTCTCTGCTGTTGAAAAAACACCAACTTGGTTCCATTGTAGAGCACAAAATCTATATTTTTTTAAATAACTTTGACTTGAAAAGAAAATCATGTACACCTAGCCTTGAGGGTGAGTAAATCATGGGCTAATTGAAATTTTTGGGTGAACTAACCCTTTAATATACCACATTATGGATACTGTTTCTTGTCGCTTTTTGTAATTCAGATTTTTTTTTTCGTTTAGTAAAAACACTTAAAAGAACAACATTCTTCCTTACAAAACATGTAAGCTGGTTTTGTCCAAAACCCTGTATTCAAGGATTAATCAGCATAGTTCACGTACACTTACTGAAGGATGGCTCCACATGCTAATGTTTGCTAGTCAACAGGATTTTTCTCCCACTTCCAGTAACACAAATCCAACCAAAAAGAGCAAAACACAAAGTTCTCATGAAAATGAACATTTCCTTATTATTTACTAACAATCAAGTGGTTGTAAACTTTTATGAGTTTCTTCTGTTGAACACAAAACTAGATATTTTGAAGAATGCTGGAAAAACAGCCATTGACTTCCATAGTAGAAACTAAAAACACTTTGAAAGTCATTTTCAGCATTCTTCAGAATATCTTCATTTGTGTTCAACAGAAGAAAGCAACTCAAGCCAATGTGGAATAAATGGAGGATGAGTACATAATGACAGAATGTTCATTTTTTGGTGAACTATCCCTTTAAGTTTCACTCGAGTGTTTTATATTGTCAGATTAAAAAAGAGGCTATGAGTGTAAAATAAATTGCCATAAAAATCCTATCAAAATCGCCAGCTTATCACAATAATTGTCCTGCTTATTACAAGGCTGCTTCTCAAATCATTGCACAGATGTAAAATGCGGATTTAAGAGTGGAGGTTATTTTATTATCTGAGACCACCGCAGAATACAAGGAGAGATGTGAAACTACAGCAGCTGTGCAAAATGAAATGCTCATTTTAACAGTGCTCCAAATATAAAGATACACAGGGATTGGCCAAATTAGGGATGGCGATTTCTCAGAAAATCGCATGTAATTAAATGTGAAAATGTCCTGATTGAGCGGAATATTGTAAGCGAAGTCTGTTGATTAAAGATAATAATTAGGGATGCTCTGATCAGGATTTTTGCAGCCGATACTGAGTACCGATTCATTGTCATGGTGATCGGCTGATACCGAGTACCGATTCTGATGCTTCAAGCTTTATAATGCGTGGAGATCTCACCTTACCTAAGAAAATAAATGAAGGATGTTGCATATAATCCCTTAAACATGTCTCTTATGACCATTTAGTGTGGACACGTCATGATCAGAAGCAGCTTTACAGAAAATAATATATAAAACAGTTTAAAAAAAATGACTAACAAAGCAATTTAGAAACATTGCAAATGATGGAAGAAGAGTTCAACACGTCTCTTAAATATTCAAGTTTAAAACAAATCATTTTAACCTTTTTTATTTCATAAAATTTTTCAGCCAGGTTTCAGTGAACTTGCAATATTGTCAAAAACCCAGAACGTTCAGTTCTTATATATGTAAAAAGGCCTAAATACATGCAAGGCCGTTCCAATATTTTGCTCTCCAACTAGCACGTCTGTGACCGCAGCTCAATCGCTCGAGGAGAGAGACAGGGATGTGCACTCGAGATATCTTTACTGTGCTATTCATCTAACCTAACAAATGTAATGCTTAGAACATCACAGTGGCTCTCGCGATCTGTTCTCTTGCTAATTCCTTCTCGTCTCCATGATTTATGGGGTATTTGATCTAATTTGCAGGCGTCACGGAGCCGCTATGAATATGCGCAAGACTCGCAGAGCTTCCAGCAGAGCTCATACAGTTGGATGAGACATGAGATAAAGGCAATCGCTTTGTGCGTCTTCCTCTGCGTGTTAACCCGTAAACAAACACCTGCGATCGGTTCATGAGATCAGCCAGATTGGCGAGTACCGATCGAGTCATAAAATGTGATCATCGGCCGATACCGATGTCCGGCCGATCGATCAGAGCATCCCAAGTAATAATGTTGTAAGTAATGTTGAGTTTCTTGCACAGACTGATCATTTCCCTTTATAAGACCTCAATGTATTGTCTGGTATTCATTTATTCATTCATTTATCAATTCATTTATTCATTTATCATTCTCTTTTTAAGCGTTTTTATTTCATATACTTCTTTTTAATCCTCTTTTTTTATGTAAGGCACTTTTTATTATCATTGTGTATGAAATGTGCTATATGAATAAACTTGCCTTGACTAGTTATTGACTTGATTTTATAAGTCACCAAGGACCACGATTTCAGCTAAATATCTTCTTTGTAATGCCGCGGTCACACTAGAGTTTGAGCTTGCGAAATTCTGTTGTACGGGGCGAGATTAAACAAGATGATTAGACAATAAAAAAGGGGGCGATTGGTCCATATTTAAAATTTCTGTACAGATGTCATGTTTTGATCTTCGATTGATCTCACGCAGTCACATGATGTGATTTTACAGGTCAGAGTTCACCAAGCTTAAACTTTCCAACGCAGCAAACTGTGAAACTTGTCGCACGAGCTTGTGTTTCCGGTCTATCGCATTCACGTGCATATCAATGAAAGTCTATGGAGCGAAAAGTGTAGCATGACGGCGGCTTTACTGGAGTGTAATAAATGGATGGATGGTCTGAGCGAAAGTAAATTAACAAACCCTTATTTACATTAAAATCTTTATTGTATTATTCGATAATACAATATTTGGACTATACAATTTATTTAAAAACAAAACACAGAGATTTTTGGCTTTCATAACAACATCATTCTGACCGCAATTTAAAAAAAAAAAAAAAAAAAGCTTTGTGATGTATAAAATTGTAAAAATCTATGAACGTAAACTCCAAGTCTGAATTTTGACATGAAACTCGGGACTTCCAAGGGAAAGAAATGTCAGAATTGTAATTTATAAAACTGTAATTCCAACATCAGTGAGAGTCTACGTTTGATGACACATTGGAGGAACTCGTTGATCCTCCACTACAAGCATGAGCGGTTCCTACCGGTAAGTTTATACTTTGTTTGTGGTACATTATGAGTGTATGGCTGCATTACACTTTTTTTCAAAAATTTGTCCCAAGTCTGTTTAACAGTGATTTTATTTGAACACATTTTTAAGCAGCAGTTTTAATAACTAATTTACTTATGTCTGTTCCATGACGACAGTACATAATATTCTTTAGTTTCGAATCAGTGGTTCGAAGCATTTATCAAATTGGCAAGATCACGTGATTTCAGTAAGTGAGGATTTGTTACATCATTACGTTTTGAAAATTCAATGTTTCTCCACTTGGGGGCGATCTGTGTAATACCATATGAATCATAAGAATTCATTTGTTGCTATTTGTATTTTCGTTCACCTCTTATTGTTTTATTTAACATTTTATGTACAGCACTTTGGTCAGCCCTAGCTGTTTTGAAAGGGCTCTATAAATAATAAACAAACTCATTCAGTTCGCCCCCCAGTGGTGAATCACTGAACAGGTTTTGTAGTTTTTAACCTGATCCTGGGTCAGTTTTACAAGTGTGTAGATGTGAAGACATTTGTGAAATGAAAAGGAATAATAGTTAACAGTTAAGTCTTTTGTTGGCTTGTTTAGTGGAGCCCATCATGGAGCCAAAATTTTATGATATTAGATGATACGCCGAATGCATTTATACTGTAGGTTATACTGTCAATTTAAAGTTTGCAGCGTAGCAATATGGTGATCACGGTGACTTGAGATTTTTTTCCTTCGTGATCCTTCCCTTCTGTCTGCTTTACTGTCGCTAATCTTTACTGTAATAAAGATACTCCATTAAAGATGAAAACCTATATATAATTACACAATTCACATATGATTAGCCGCTTGAAAATGGAGTTTACTCGCTTCATTTGCATGTGCAGTTTGCTTAATTCGTGTGAAATTCACTCAACAACAGATGCAAAATCACTGCAGTTTCATTGCAAAAGCTCCTGACTGGATGACGGCTGCTAGAGCAAGCTAATTGGTTAATGTGAAGCAAATGTCTGCCAAAGTTTAGATTCGCTCAAGTCATGCATTAAGCGCTCGTAATACTCAATTCGTGACGTAGTATTCGCATCATTTGTGCCGCCTCATTCATGTAAATATCACTACAGGATGTCTAATTACTGTCTTTGCATTGATTTAACATGTAAATTTGGCATTTTGCATGTTTTGCCAATTTGCATGTTCTCCCCGTTTTGGTGTGGGTTTCCTCCAGGTGCTCCGGTTTTCCCCCACAGTCCAACTAAATTGGCCATAGTGTATGAGTGTGTTTCCCAGTACTGGGCTGCAGCTGGAAGGGCATTCGCTGTGTAAAACATATGCTGGATAAGTTGGCGGTTCATTCTGCTGTGGCGACCTCTGAAATAGAGTCTAAGCCGAAGGAAAATGAATGAATGTTTTGTTCTGTAGACGATGTAGGTGGCTAATAATGTTGACCTTGCCAGTTTTTAACTTTATTATTCCAGCTAAACTAACAGAAATAAGACTTTCTCTATGATAAAACTGTTATAGGAAATTCTGCCAAAAGTTTCCTCACTCTGTTAAACATTAGTTGGGAAATATTTTAAAAAGAACTAAAATAATTATGTTGTCATCAACTGTATTTTTTCCAATGTGTATCTGATCTGATTCTACTTTTATTTTAGGATACAGTGGTGTTGCACTGTCGAGGCACAGCTTTAATACGGAAGGGAGCAGGAGCAGAAGCGATGGCCACCGTCCTCTTCAGACTCAGAGTTTCTCCTTCAGGAGGCAGGAAAGTGAAATGCTGCATCAGAGAGATGAAGAAGAGGAAGAGCTCCATACCGGCCAGCTGCTCACCTGGACACATCCGCTTACCTGCAAAACAACATCTGACTCAGTAAACCTGCTCACCGCCTCAATGTATAAAGAGCTAAAATGAGATCATACCCCATCATTCAATTATCGGCACATTAAATAAATAAACCTATATTTTTAATTCAGTAAGGATGCATTAAATAGATCAAAAGTGATAGTTATGTAATATAAGATTTCCAGTTAAAATAAAATGCACCATCAAAATAAAACTATTAGAACTTAAAGATCAAATCGGAGTATTAGAATGATTTCTGAAGGATAATGTGACACTGAAAACTGGAGTATTATACAGCAGTAAAAAATTCAGCTTTGCATCATTGGAAAAAATTACATCTGTATATTCAATTCAATTCATCTTTATTTTTCTAGCGCTTTTACAATGTAGATCGTGTCAAAACAGCTTAACAGATAAGTTCTAGTCAATTGAAACTGTGTTAGTCCAGTTTTCAGAGTTGAAGTTCAGTTTAGGTCGCTGGTTCGAGTCCCGGCTGTGCCAGGTGGCATTTCTGTGTGGAGTTTGCATGTTCCCTCTGTGTTGGCGTGGGTTTCCTCCACAGTCCAAACACATGCGCTATAGGTGAATTGAATAAACTAAATTGTCCGTAGTGTATGTGTGTGCATGTGAGAGTGTATGGGTGTTTCCCAGTACTGGATTGCAGCTGGAAGGGCATCCGCTGCGTAAAACATATGCTGGATAAGTTGCCGGTTCATTCTGCTGTGGCGACGCCTGATGAATAAAGGGACTTAGCCGAATGAAGTCTAGTTCAGTTCAGTGTGGTTTAATTTTCACCGCTGAAAGAGCTGAAGAGCAAATCCATCGATGCGCAGCTCCACAAGTCCCCAACCAAGCACGCCAGCGACGAGGAACAAAACTTCACCAATTGACGAAAGTGAAGAAAGAAAAAGAAAAAAAAAAACCCTCAAGAGAAACCAGGCTCAGATGTGAATGACCATTCCTCTGGCCAGACTTCCTAAATACTGAGCTATAATACAATATATATTAATTATGTATTAAACTACATCTATATTGAACTACAATAATATTTAATTGTATTTTTAATCAAATAAATGCAGCCTTACTTAGACTTTACTTAGACTAGTGTTTTTGGCTTTTGAACTGTAGTGTATATACACTGTAAAGAGCAATTAATTACTTTACAAAGGGTTTACTCACTTTTTTTAAAGTAAAGTCAACTAATCACAGATTTACTCAATATTTACTGTAAGTAAAGTCAACTAATTGCATTTTACAGTGTTTGCATATATACACAGTTAAAAAAATCTAAATTATTAGCTCTCCTGTGAAATTTGAATTCTTTTTAGTGTTGTTTAGCACAGAGATTCATTCATTCATTTTCTTTTCGGCTTAGTCCCTTTATTAATCAGGGGTCGCCACAGCGGAATGAACCGCCAACTTATCCAGCATATGTTTTACACAGTGGACGCCCTTCCAGCTGCAACCCATCACTGGGAAACACCCATACGCACTCATTCACACACATACACTATGGACCATTTTAGCTTACCCAATTCACCTATGGCGCATGTCTTTGGACTGTGGGGGAAACCGGAGCAACTGGAGAAAACCCACGCCAACACGAGGAGAACATGCAAACTCCACACAGAAATGCCAATTTCAAGAAATGCCAGCCGAGGCTTAAACTAGCGACTTTCTTGCTGTGAGGCAACAGTGCTACCCACTGCACCACCGTGCCACCCCTAGCACAGATTTTTTTTTTTTTTTTTTCAACACATTTCTAAACAATAGTTTTAATAACTCATTTCTGATGACAGCACATAATATTTGACTGATTTTGCAAGATACTAGTATTCAGCTTAAAGTGACATTTAAAGGCTTCACTAGGTTATCATGTTAACTAGGCAAGTCATTGGTTTGTTCTGGAGCCAATCGAAACTATTATTTCTTAAGGGGGCTAATAATATTGACCTTAAAATTTAAAACTGCTTTTATTCCAGCCAAACTAAAATAAGACAATATTATAGGAAATACTGTGAAAATGTTCTTGCTCTATTAAACATCACCTGGGAAATATTTGATAAAGAATCAATATATCATAGGAGGGTGAATAACTTTGACTTCAACTATTTATAAATATAGTGTGTGTTTATTAAGTTCCTCCTCATAACTCACCTATTGAAAAGGGGATGAAGTTTTCTCTCTTCACAAATTTGCCATTTTCATCCAGAAAGTGAGCCGGGTTGAATTCATTGGGAGTGCTGTACTCATTCTTGTCCTCTAGGATTGGCTTCAGCATCGGCAACACCATCACACCCTGTCAATAATGGTATAATAATTAAACCTATACAAAAAGTAATGATCCTACAATATCTTTAAATGAACTTTTTTGGATTCAGATTTGGCAGGGACGTTGTGATCAGGATTTTAAGCATTAAACCACCTATTCCACTGCACTGCATGATATCACGCTACCTGGTGCACCAGCAGCGTTTCTTGACTAGTAGACCAGAATGAGAGTTCCTAGTAGTATTGGCCTAGAAAATAGTCCCTTTTCATTTTCCGTCAGTTTTATTACACAGTGTAACTACAGAAGACTCGAGCTTTAAATAGGACAATTATCAAAACTCTTTATCTGAAAATTTTGAACAAAATGCTAATGGTCTAATCCGATTCAATTCATTACGCTAAGCTAAGCATTGTTCAAGTCAACTGTTTAACTCTAGCAGACTTGAAAAATGAGCTTTAAGTATCGTTTAAAAATATTAATTAATGATTCAATGACCTAAATCTTAGGCTTTAAATACTGGTTGTAGGGGCTACGAACAACAGTAATTAGCTTACAACCTAATTTTTCAATTTTGTTTGTGTGTTGCTACCAGAATACACTTTTATAAATACTTCTTTAATTATAGCTATTTCCCAGTACTGGGTTGCGGCTGGAAGGGCATCCGCTGCGTAAAACAGATGCCGGAATAGTTGGCGGTTCATTCCACTGTGGCAACCCCTGATAAATAAGGGACTAAGCCGAAGGAAAATAATGAATGGAAGAATTATAGCTAGCTAGCTAATGTTATAGCTACATACCATATTTTGTTCACTTGATTTGAAGTGACTGACAATTGACAATCGGGAAAGGAATAAAACGCCACTGAAAAAATAGCCTAACTAGAACAATAGTAAAACACATGAAAGAGCACAATAAAAAAAACGTACTAGCATAATTACATTTGATAAATGGAAGGTAAAAATTAATACGACAAACAAAAATCCCTGATATTACATGACTTGGACAAAATTTTTTAATAAAATTTAATTCTGTGACTTTCAATGACTGGAATATGCCTTTTAAAATTACATTTGAATTTGAAATTTATTTATTTGCCAGGGACATGCACAAAAATTACATTAACCTCAAAATAGAATGATGCATTGTGCCAGGTTGTAGCAGGATTGCTATTTTCCACCTGCAGTCAGGTAAAAATGAAAACAATAATAATCAGTTAATTAAAAAGTCAGTTTAAAACACACAGGCATAATCACATATAAACTAAAAGAGTGACAAATCAAAAACATCTCACTCAGTGTGTACAAATTAGATTTGACAAGAACCACCTCCTAGTCAGGCGTAAAAACATCTTATAATTTGTACATGTGATTATTTCTGTTGGGAGAGAATTCCATAGAGTTGTGGCTTTTATAAATAAAAGAAGATTGACCAAAAGAGATTTTACGTCTAGGCACAATACATTCCCCTCTTACCATAGAACGTGTCATTCGCGATGTTTTCTCTACTTTGGAATTAAAAATTTGTTTTTACGATGGAGCAGAAAGATTGTGAATAATTTTAAAAACAAAACAAATATTGGAATATTTAATAATATTATTAAAACTTAAGAGACTGTTTTTTGAAAATATTACAGTGATGGTACAAACGAGGCTTTTTATCATGAATTTTAAGTGCTCTCTTGTATAATGATTCCAGCGATGTTAAAGATGACTTACATGCCTGAGACCAGCTCGTTATACAGTACAACAAATGTGGAACAATCATAGTATTTAAATACATACCAGAGGCCTCATAAGTCAGAGAATCTCTAATATGTATAACATTTCTTAGATTGAATCTCAGTGTGGTAGCAAGTTTTTTAATATGAGTTTTAAAATTAAGGTTTGAGTCCAACGTGATACCTAAATATTTGAATTGTGACATTTTTAATACTGTGCCCATTTACAAAAACTTCTAAAACCTTTCCAACTTTATACCTATTTGAGAAACACATGGCAATCCAGAAATTCTATGATATTCCATGACATTCCAGAAATCCCATGACCGGTGGTAAACCCAGCTATGACTTTGAGGTTATTTGTGCATGAATCGGAAGCTGCAACCATTTTTTTATTTCGTATTGTGACACAGTTCCTAGAAAAACAAAGTATTATATAAGAAAACAGTGGGCGTGGCTTGTTTTTTTTCTACTGTGAGCTGATTGGATGTAGTAAAGTAGGCATTTCATTCTGAAAGATGGGGAAAAGGGTTTGGGGAGAGTTATTACAACCTAACAGACTCCTCCTCCTCACCATTTCTGTTTGTTGTCAAAACTGACAGCTGGAGGGGCGTGGTTAAGTATGTTAGCCACGCCCAATACCCCAGACAGACCTAATCTGAGAATTGAACTGAAAACAAACAGGAAGTGCATTTGCAGATTTCAATTAAAGATTACAAGGGCAAACAACTTTTTTTTTGTCTTAATGACATGCGCAGATGAATTGTTCAGCACAAAACTAGCAACATGAGCTAACAAAATCACTATGGTTAGTTTTGATTTCATGTGTGCTTTAAAATATGACAGCATTTATTCGCCTCACCTTTGGAATCAGAAATCCTGCGACTGTGGTGTCTTTGCTGGCGGTTCTAGGTGGAATAAAGGCCAGGACGTTTGCGAACCTCTGAACCTCATGCATGACTGCATATGTGTACGGCAGATGAGCCCTGTCCTCCATCATTGGCTGACGCGACTGTCCAATCACCTGATCGATCTCACTATGCACTTTCTCTAAGGGAAATCAACATGGACAGCATATGAGTGTTAATAGATAAGTGCCGTCTTAAATTTTCATCTAAAATCAGCATTTTTCTCAGGCTGTTGTGTGCAGTTTCAGTAATTTTACTCTTCTGGCAAAGAATAGGTTATTTTCATTGCCTTTAAAGTGAAACATAAACATAGGAGGCTGAGAAAAACACATTTTAGAGGATCATTTCAGACGACACTTAGAGGCTTTTGCATCTGAACTCTTCATACAGTCAGTGGTGGAAAGAGTGATGTAAAATATTATCATTACTTGTCAAAAATGTACTGCAAATTAGGGATGCTCCGATCAGGATTTTTGCAGCCGATACCAAGTACCGCTTCCTTGTCATGGTGATCGATGCTGAGTACCGATTCTGATGCTTTAAGCTTTATAATGCATAAAGCACATTTTCACTCTAAGTATGAACCTTAAGTGGAGATCTCTCCTTACCTAAGAGAATAAATGAAGGATGTTGCATATAACCCCTTAAACATGTCTCTTATAACCATTTAGTGTGAACACGTCATGATCAGAAGCAGCTTATAGAAATAATAGATAAAACAATTGGTGAGAAGAATCACTAACAAAGCAATTTGGAAACATGTCTTAAGTCTCAATGAAGTTTGAAGCGCATATTTGATGCATAAGAAGTTAAAATGCACACCTATAAATCCACTACTTCTTTAATAAAAGGAAATAGGCCTATAAACTACTTTAAAGGTTTATTACAATAAGTGTATTACGACAAGTTATATTATTAAATATTCAAGTTAAAAATAAGTGGGGTTTTCCCCCCCCTAATATTTCCAGCCAGGTTTTAATGAACTTGCATTAAGAACTTTCAGTTCTTATATGTAAAAACATTTCAGTTCTTATATATCCTCTGCTTGTAAACACATAAACAAACACTTGTGATCGGTTCGGATTGATCGGAGCATCCCTAGTGCAAATATGTTTGTTGCTTGTTCAAATTGTGTATTTAAAATAAGCTGAAACAACACAATTCTTGAGATTTTTTGGGGACAACTTAATTGTTATACAGCTGAATTATTAGCTGCCCTGTATGTTTTTTCCCCAATTTCTGTTTAATGGAGAGAACACATTTCTAAACATAACAGTTTTAATAACTCATTTCTAATAACTGATTTATTTTCTCTTTGCCATGATGACAGCACATAATATTTGACTAGATATTCTTCAAGACACTAGTATTCAGCTTAAAGTGACATTTAAAGGCTTAACTAGGTTCATTAGGTTAAAGTTAGGGTAATTAGGCAAGTCATTGTATAACAGTGGTTTGTTGTGTAGACAATCCAAAACAAATATTGCTTAAGGGGGCTAATAATATTGACCTTAAAATGGGTTTTAAAAAAATTAAAAACTGCTTTTATTCAAGCTGAAATAAAACAAATGAGACTTTCTCCAGAAGAAAAAATATTATAGCAAATACTGTGAAAAATCCCTGAATCTGTTCAACATCATTTGGGAAATATTTGAAAAAGACATTCACAGGATAGCAAATAATTCTGACCTTGCCTGTATATAGTGACCCACCTTGCACATCTGGATACTTGGCCATGTAGAGTAAAGCCCAAACCAGTGTTTTAGCAGTGCTTTCTGTCCCCGCGCCAAACAGATCCAGC
This sequence comes from Danio jaintianensis, assembly GCA_903798115.1. Lineage (NCBI taxonomy): Eukaryota > Metazoa > Chordata > Actinopteri > Cypriniformes > Danionidae > Danio > Danio jaintianensis. The sequence continues at coordinate 27,349,801 of CAIGQV010019951.1, read as the reverse complement.
ACACAGTGAATCAGGTTTTCCTCTGTGAACTCGGCCTTGCTGTCCTTACACTGGGAACAATGGAGAGATGAAGAAGAGGATTCAACTGGGGCTGCACAATACTGGGAAAATATGCAATGTGCAATATTGTTGCTGAGTACTGCGATAACAATAATTCTTGCACTATAACACTTACCTAAAGAAATGCTATTTGCTTTTAATGCTTTTTTATTATTAGCCATTTTAAAAAACACAAAAGTTAATGATCGTGCTAAATTAAATATGTAAAAGACATTTCCTGATCCCATTAAATGTAATTTAGCATAAAAAATCTATGTTGAGCAAATTGTGAAACATTGCCCCCTAGAGATGAACTTCGGAACAGCAGTATGTGAAATACCGGATTGAGCAAAATTACGATATCGAACGGTTTGAAATATACCAGTATGTACTGGTACAGTATATCCCAAATGTATTTTTCCAGTATCAGTATACTGTGCAATTGTCAGTATACTGTGCAACCCTAATCTTAGGTGACGTTAATTTCTTGTTAATTTGATGTTAACAAAATAACTTACGATAACAGTCCAAAAACTAGTACACCCAAATTTATATGTTAGGGAAAAATATTAAATACAAATTTATAAAAGAGGAAAAATCAAGAGAAGAAAAAAAAATTGAATCTCTTTTTTACATTTTGTAGGTTGTATTATTTTTTTTTTGCAATATTTTGCTTGAATTTATTTGTATTATCTTTCAATTTCTAAATGTTTGGTGACTAAAATATTTTAATAAATAAATCGGTTTAATAAATTTGTTTTGTTTAAATGCACAAAAATACATTGCCTATATTCACTGAGAAATGGATAAAAATAATCATTTTCAAAATGCGCTGTACTCATATATGCTGAGCACTGTATACACACACACACACACACACACACACACAGTTCACACATATATTGTCAAAACAAACTTTTATTTTGGATGCGATTCATTGTGATTAATCTTTGCCCAGCACAAATTTTTAACAAAGTAACTGTAATAAATCTGCCTTTTTCCTCACTGTTGATTTTAATCCATTAACTAACATTTACCAATCTGATTTTATTATAGTGTAAAATTCTGTAGTACTGTAGAATTCCTTTAAACACACACACACACATACATACATACATACATACATATACATATATATATATATATATATACACACACACAAACACACACACACAAAGTGTTTTTTGTTATTATACCTGTTATAAGTAAACCTTTTTTCAGCTTAGGTCAATATCTCATAACTAACTAATAACTAAATAAGACCTCAAACTGTAATTACAGCTTTTAAGCAATAATTTTTAATTACAGCAATTAGAAAATTAGATACGTCATATACAGTTGAAGTCTAAATTATTAGCCCCCCTGTAATTTTGTTCCCCAATTTCTGTGAAACAGAGAGAAAACACATTTCAACACATTTCTAAACATAATAGTTTTAATAACTAACAAATACTGTGAAAAATCCCTGAATCTGTTAAACATCATTTGGGAAATATTTGAAAAAGGGAAAAAATTATCATTTTGACTTCAACTGTACCTAAAATTGACTTTTTATTTTAAGTTGGACTCAGTTGATTTCATCAAAATGCATGAATTATCAATGCGAAACAAACCTGAAATCATTCATTAAGTTACCTTCTCGATTTCGTCCAGATAACAGTCAATATAGTCTCTTGGACTGGATGGGTTTCGGTCCTCCTTGTGCTTGTTGATTTCCTCCTGGAAAAACAGCTTCAGCTTGGTGAGGTTGGCAAACGCTGTCTGGTGTTTTCCTGGCAGCAAGGGCATCATGGTGGGAAATGCGTTATACAACTGTTGAGGGATGAACACAATCCATCATTAGTAATCTTCACTAAAGCACATTTCAGAAGGGCTGCACAATATCAGAATCAGAATCGGTTTTATTGCCAAGTGTGCTTACACACACAAGGAATTTGTTTTGGCTACAGAAGCTTCCAGTGTACATAAAGTGACAAGTGACAACACAAAATAAATATGAGGGAAAAAAATAAAAATAAAATAAAATACGACAAACATTAAACAGAGATGCAGTTAGACAATAGAGCTCTGGATGATGAATTGTTGTACAGATTTGTTATAAATATACAAGTTATAAGGTGCTGTGTACAAATGCGTATGGAGAAAGTATTGCACATGTTTATTGCACAGTAGGGGAATAATTAGCTGTTCATGAGGTAGATGGCCTGAGGAAAGAAACTTTTCCTGTGTCTGGCTGTTTTTGTGCTCGGTGCTCTGTAGCGCCGACCAGACGGTAACAGTTCAAACAGAAAGTGTGCTGGGTGTGAAGGGTCCAGAGTGATTTTGCGAGTCCTTTTACTCACTCTGGAAGAGTACAGTTCTTGAAGTGTAGGAAGGGTAGTGCCAGTGATTCGTTCAGCAGTCCGGACTATTCGCTGTAGCCTACGGAGGTCGGTTTTGGCAGCTGAGCCGAACCAGACGGTGATTGAAGTGCAGAGGATGGATTGGATGACAGCTGAGTAGAACTGTAATAGCAGCTCCTGTGGCAGGTTGAACTTCCTCAGCTGACGAAGGAAGTACAGTCTCTGCTGGGCTTTCTTCACAATAGAGTCTATGTGAATGTCCCACTTCAGATCCTGAGAGATGGTGGTGCCCAGGAACCTGAATGACTCTACTGCAGCCACAGTGCTGTTCATGATGGTGAGTGGGGGAAGTGCAGGGGGGTTTCTCCTAAAGTCCACTATCATCTCCACCGTTTTGAGCGTGTTCAGCCAGGTTGTTGCATCTGCACCATAGAGCCAGCCGCTCCACCTCCTGTCTGTATGCAGACTCATCACCGTTCCGGATGAGGCCGATAACAGTAGTGTCGTCAGCAAACTTCAAGAGTTTAATGGAGGGGTCTTTTGCAGTGCAGTCATTGGTATACAGGGAGAAGAGCAGTGGGGAGAGAAAACATCCCTGGGGGGCACCGGTGCTGATGGTGCGGCTGTCGGATGTGATTTTGCCCATTCTGACTAGCTGTTGTCTGTCTGTCAGAAAGCTGGTGATCCATTGACAGACAGAGCTAGGAACAGAGAGCTGGGTCAGTTTGTACTCGAGCAATGATGGGACGATGGTGTTGAAGGCAGAACTGAAGTCCACGAACAGAATCCTTGCGTAGTTCCCTGGTTTGTCCAGATGTTGTAGTGTATAATGCAGTCCCATGTTGACTGCATCATCCACAGACCGGTTTGCTCTATAGGCAAACTGCAGGGGGTCCAGCAAAGGTCCAGTGATGTCCTTCAGATATGCTAGCACCAGTCTTAATATATGGTTTCAGCATCGATATCGCAATGTGTGCATCCGCAATAGTCAAATCGCAGAATGCGCAATGTTGAATCGGCATTATTATTGACCAGAATTTGAAAAACACTCATGATATGTGGAGTTTTTGCAACGTTTAACCATAAAGTTACCAAAACACTTATTATTTATGTGTGTTTATCATTTATTTCAGTTGAAAAATATTCAGGCGTAAGAAATCGCATTTCTAACTAAAGATTAATTGCATTTATGTACAGTATATGATAAAGACTATAGTGTTATTTTACATTTGATTCTTTAATATTGCTAGACTTTACGAAAATCGTAAAGCACTGTATATTTTATATGTACAGTATTGTTGCTCTACTGTATTTCCCAATGTTTGCAATTGCTTTATTATATTTTATATTGATGCACTCTCAAAATCTAAGTCAAAGTCATCCCAATGTATCAAAAATGATGAATTCTTTCCGAATCATCTGGTGAAATTGTATATTCAATATCGCAATATATATCGTAGAAAAATAAAATATCGCGATGTCAGTTTTTTTCAATATCGTGCAGCCCTGGTGCAAATCTTAAAGGGTCAGTTCACACAAAAAGTACAATTCTGTGATTAAATACTCACCCTCACGTTGTTCATTCATCGTCTGAACACAAATGTAGATATTTTAGATTAAAACTGAGCTCTCTCATCCTACATAGACTACAGTAGATACGTTTTTTGGTGCACAAAAGTGTTCTTGCATCTTCGTATGATTACAGTTGAAGCACTTAAGTCTGTTTGGCAATGTTTTTGGTTCTTTTTATGAACGTCTCAAGACTATTGCTCTCTGATTTCATCTAAAATACCTTCATCTGTGTTCAGGAGATGAACGAAGGTCTCAGAGGATTGAAACAACACAAGTAATAACAGAATTCTTGGGTGAACTGACCCTTAAAAAATCAGCAACTATGGCTTTCCTTCAAGATTTATGGACTGTTTTCATATTTCCGAGCCTTTTAGTAGCAGAAATCATTGTTGTTGGTAAATAGAAAGTCCAACAAAAATTATTTGCTCCATGATAGTGTTTCTATGACAGTAAGAAAAGAAAAAAAAAGTGTGAAAATAAAAAATAAACTTTATGTAGCAGCAACTATTTTAAAGCACAGCAAATTAAATGTACTTTCAATGAAGTAGTAGAAAGAAATGCTACATTTATGATGTAATTAATAACAGTTCAAGTACGTCATCTCACTCTGTCCCACATGACAAAAACTATAGTCATTAATAGTAAAAAAAAAAATACTATAGCATTTTTGAACCATACTATTTTATTATATTGTATATTGTATTTACAACTCTTTGTTAATGAATGCTACAGCTTACTGTAATATTAACTATAAACTGTAATAAATATTGTAGTATACATTAGTTTTTATTTGGTGTATTGTAGTATAATATATCCTATAGTTAAAGTAGAAAACTACAGCAAATATAGAATCACCACAACAGCTTTATTGAAGTACTTTAAAATAGAATGGTTCACAAATACTATAATATTCATTCATTTTCTTTTCGGCTTAGTCCCTTTATTAATCTGGGGTCGCCACAGTGGAATGAACCGCCAACTTAACCAGCATATGTTTTATGCAGTGGATGCCCTTCCAGCTGCAACCCATCACTGGGAAACATTCACACACATACACTACGGACAATTTAGCTTACCCAATTTACCTATAGCGCATGTGTTTGGACTGTTGGGGAAACCGGAGCACCCGGAGGAAACCCACGCCAACACGGGGAGAACATGCAAAGTCCAATCAGAAATGCCAACTGACCCAGCTGGGACTCGAACCAGTGACCTTCTTGCTGTGAGGCGATCGTGCTACCCACTGCACCACCGTGACGCCCCACTATAATATTTACTACAGTATTTTTTCATGTAAATCTGGTTTCATACCCGGCCCCAGATATTGATGGGCAGCTTAAAGGTGTCATCTGAATACTCCAACAGCTTATTAAAATCATCGTTGCCGTAATCGAACTTGTAGCCAAAAACGAGGCTGCATATTATATTGCCCACCGCGTAGGTCAGGATGTGATGAGGGTTGAACGGCAAACCTGGGAAAGCAAAAGAGAAAGAATAAAATCGTCTTTAAAAAAAAATTAAATAGTTAATATCAGAAGTGGTGGGAAAACAAATATATCCCAGGCCTATTTTGGCTGTTTCTGGTGTCAGTGATGACGCAGAACTATCTAACAATCAACGTACAGTGATTTGATTTATAACCATTTTGGCATGTAGAGATTCTCCCCGCTGCTCCACGTTCAGGGTTCATACACATTTTTACTACTAAAATTCCAGGACTTTTCCAAAATTTTCAGGTAAACACGCATGACCTAATGTTTAATGTAATGTTTACGTACACGTGGTAAATAAGAAAAAATGCACATTATAAAAATATTTTAAAGTATGCGACAATTTATGTAGTTTGTTTATTTCTGTAAAACAAGTTTTTAGAAAGTATCTTGCTGTCTGTGTGAGAATATTTTAGAAATGGTGGCTTGTGTTTTAAAAAGACTTATAAGAATAGTACAAATTAGCACCCACAGTATATTACCTCTCTAGTTAGAGATTGTTTCTTGAATTACGATGAATGCAAGTGAAAGAGAAGTGAAGCTAAAACTGCGAGTTGCTTTTTTACCCCACATAGAAACCGTCACGTGAAGAGATGAACCGCACAATTGTATTTCAAATTTACCCAATATTATCATCTCAAATATATTCAAGTACACAGATATTTGTTAAACAAATTTCCATGACTTTTCCAAAACATTTTGGGTTTATTTGTTTTTCCGAAACTTTTCCAGGCCTGGAAAATGCCTTGTCAAAATTCCATGACTTTTCCAGGTTTTCCAGGACCGTATGAACCCTGACATTGATAAATGTCCTGTTATGTCCTGCCAGCAACGTGAGAAGCTCAGACTTTCCCTTAAAAATAAAACTAAGAAGTTCTATGGAATCCATTTGTTGAGTACTTTAACAAGAGCAGTGATTGAATCCTAGTAGAAACACCTCAAATCCCCCGCACATTTTTTTTCTTCCCTCTTCCCCCACTCTTTTCTCTGTATTTGTTTAGTTCTCTTATACATATAATATTAACATGATGTTACAACTTCTTGTTTTAAAGAAAAAAGAAATGTATACATATGTAAAAGTTATAATTTGTACTGATGTAAAAATATGATAAAGAGAATGTTAAGAATAAATAAATAAATAAAATCTGCAAACTGACTTTCACACTGCAAAAAAAATAAAAATGCTTTTCCTACTTAAGAGTTTTTGTTTTGTTCTAGTGCAAATATCTTAAATTGAAATCAAGAAGGATTTGCTGGACAACTAAAAAAATATATTGTTTTATTTTCAGAAATAATAAGTCAAAATTAAGTGAGTTTTGCCTTAAAACAAGCAAAACAATAGTGTTTTTGGTTCGAAATACAGCATTGGCTAATAATTTTGCTTGTTTTAAGGAAAAAATGACATTTGTTTTCTAGTGCAAATATCTTAAATTGAAATCAAGAAGGATTTGCAAGACAACAAAAAAAATATAGTTTTATTTTCAGAAATAAGTCAAAATTAAGTGAGTTTTGTCTTAAAACAAGAAATCTCATCTTGTTTTTGCTTTGAAATACCTCATTGCAAGATTATTTTGCTTTTAAGGTAAAAACTCATAAATTTTTTCTAGATATAAAATAATATTTAAACATTTCTAAAATAAATAGTTTTTTTTGGTTGAAATACAGCATTGGCTGATCATTTTGCTTGTTTTAAGGAAAAAACTAGTTCATTTTCACTTATTATTTCTGAAATAAAAAAAAAAAACTATATTTTTAGTTAACTAGAAAATGCTTCTTGGTTTATTTTTTATTTTGGCCCAAATAAAGACAAAAACTAAGAAAAAAGTAAGAGCATTTTTTTGTGGTGCAGATCTTTACTTGTAGAAAGCATTATCTGTTTCTTATAGAATAACAAAAAAAAGAAACTCACAATTCTGACTTTTTTTCTCATAACTGTGAGATGTAAACTCAAAATTGAGAGTTGTAAGTAAAAATTACAAGATATAAAGTCAGAATTCTGAGAAATAAACTCGGAATTGTGAGAAAAAAAGTCAGAATTCTGAGATAAAAGATCCAATTCCTTAAATGTAGTGTTAAAAATCACATGCAAGGACGAACTGCATTAGCCAATATAATAGAGAAATAATGGAGAAATCTTAATATAGGCTTTCAAAGGAATAACACATATAAAGCTTAGTTTCTGGATAATCTGTGTAGCGCTTTACAATTCAAATTATTATTATTATTGTTGTTTTCAATTCAGACTTTCTAACTCGGAATTGTGACTTGATTTCTCAATAATCTTAATAACCTTTTTTTATAATAATCTTAATAACCTTTTAGTGGTTATTCAACAGCCTTCCATTGCCTATTCCTAGCCTGTGTGAATAGATACAGAAATGCTGTAAATACTGTACCTCGCTCGCTTTGTACAGCGTCACAGACAGATCGACACTCCTGCAGGATGGAGTTTTCTAGAGTTTTCTTGCCCACACCGAAATACTTGAGTGTGGCCAGAGCGAAACGCCTCTGCTGACGACACATATGACCACCGGAGAAGATCAGACCTACAGATAAACACACAATTATTAGCCTTCCCAGGAAATGTTTTATTATTTTTCAAATTTTTCCAAAGTGCTGTTTAACAAGGAAGGACATTTTTCACAGTATTTTTTATAACGTTTTTCTTCTGGAGAAAGTCTGATTTCTATGGAAGCCCTTTTCTGGCAGGTAAGAAACAAAAATCATGCCTTAAAAAGTTGAAACTATGAGATTAATGTCAAAATGATGACTTGGTATATGGCTTTTTAAGGTTGTAGAAATGGCACTGTTACACCAATAGGTGGTGACAAACAAAAGCAAATGTGTGTCACTTCAGTAATGCTTTAAATTTATATATATTAACAATTATGATATACATAGATGTAGATGTACATACACATATAATTTTATATACAGTTAATGGGTGGCTCAGTGGTTAGCATTGTCGCCTCACAGCAAGAAGGTCGCTGGTTCGAGTCCTGGCTGGGTCAGTTGGCATTTCTGTGTGGAGTTTGCATGTTCTCCCCGTGTTGGCGTGGGTTTCCTCCGGGTGGTCCGGTTTCCCCCACAGTCTAAAAACATGCGCTATAGGTGAATTGAATAAACTAAATTGGTCGTAGTGTATGAGTGTGTGTGTGTGAATGAGAGCAGGGCTGGACTGGGACAAAAAATAAATAAATAAAAAAAAATAATAATAATAATAATCAGCCCTGGCATTATGGGTCAGAGCGGCCTACTACATACAATCAAAATGCTACCCATCTGTGCACGCCCTTGAATATGTTTACCAACTGCTGTAAAAGTACAAAAGCCATATATAGGAAATAATGAGAGTTGACAAATTAACAACTTTAAAAAAAGTTATTTATTATTATAATAAAATTATAATCCACACTGGAAGTCCATCTTGTGTGTGCCTGTGTGTTTTGAGGGAGCCTATATTAAATATTGAACAACAAAAACTGCCTGCTGACGCACACAGTTAATGTTGATTAACAAAATAAAGTTAAATAATAAAAGCAATGTATCAGAGACCCTTAACAAATTAAAATGTTTAACTCAACAGGGAAACATCAGAACATAGCTTAAAGATTTGATATAGTCAATCAAATGAACTTAAACGATTAAAAAAATGCAACAAATATTTATTTGAGCCCAAACTACACAACCAAATTTAAAACAATTTCAGTATTAGTTTTGCTTAAGTTGCACACTAGTTTGATCATGTATAAATATCATTATAACTATATTGTATAAATATTATTATAACTATAAGCTTACATGCTGACAATCAAAAACAAAATGACATCACAGGTGATTGTCTTCTGACATATAGTGCACCTGAAAAGACATGAATGACACTCCTCAGAGCGTGAGAAGCAAACAGTTCTTTAGGATCTATTATTTGTAAAATAAAGACTTGCAGGTTAAGGAAACAGCATGGGAGGAAGTTGCCGCGGGACTTGGTGCAGATGAAAAGTAAAAATAAAAAGTGTATTTATATAGATAGATCGGTAACTAGATAGAATAGACGGAGATAGATTGATGTGCTACAGTCGTCAATCCGCTGCACGCTGCAGACGTAGCCCACGTGAAAGGCAAACGTCGTCTGCACGCTGCTTCTGTTCTCCATACGCGCTGCGCAAAATAGGAGTTTGTGATTGGATCAGCCCAATGTCAATAAAGAGAAAACCCAATGGGCTGCAGATTATGTCGCATGGGCCGGTCTGTCCGGAAAAAAAAAACTTCTTACTTTCAGAGCGTCACAGATCACAGCATCGTCAATTAATTAGGCAGAAAAAAAAAACGATAGGCTGCTAAGCGTTTTATGGGCCAATCAGATCATAAGAAGATGATCAGCCTGGCCAAAAAAGGCCAATCGGCCCAGCGGGAAACTGCCCAGTCTGCCAGATGGCCAGTCCGCCCCTGAATGAGAGTGTATGGATGTTTCCCAGTACTTGGTTGTGGCTGGAAGGCCATCTGCTGTGTAAAACATATGCTGGCGACCACTGATGAATAAAGGGACTAAGCCGAAGGAAAATTAATGAATGAATTTTCAGTTAATGATTCAACAACTCTTAAAATACTTCATTTCATTAGATAAATCATTTGTAAAGAATTAATGCAGTGACACATTTAGATGGTTTCTATATGAAAGCACACAGCAAAGACTAGAATTCTATAGTAAATGTTTAAAGTAAAGGGATATTCACTACAGAGTGGCGAATCATTACATCATTCTGCTTCAGAGGTCTAAAAACATCTTTCTATAAATACACATCATGGCCACATCTTAGAGGACACGCAGAGTAATGGAAATATATTTACTTTAAACATGATGCTTTTATCAATATCTTGTAACCACGTTTGGCTATTCCCATATAGAAAGCTGATCCATGGAAACATATGTCAAAATTATATGAAATATTTAAGTTCATATTTGAATATTGCATATATATGTCATATAAGAAACATGCATATCTATAGCAAAAATGGCCACTTATAACCATTGAAATTACAAATACGTACATACATGTTCAAATATGTTATATAACCCAAAATATGTTCTATTATATAAAATAAATCTGTATTTTTATATCATTTTCATTTAATGATTCAATAACTCTCTTGTATAGACAGTCTGTTCCATTAGATTAATCATTTTTAAAGAATTAATGAAGTAACACACATTTAGATGGTTGTTCGTTGCCACCTAATAATGGCGTAACAATGTCATTTATGTCATAATAATAACTTTTTAATTCATAATTTCAACTTTTTCATCTCGTCATTTTGACTTTTTATCTCATAATTTTGACTAAAGTCATAATTTCGATGTAGTAAGTCATAATTTATATAATTTTACATAAAATATAACTTTATGTAAAAACTGCTAAGGTCAATGTAATTTAATATATATAGCACATTTATCGTGTATGGCCATACACCCAAAGTGCTTCACAATCATGAGGGTGGTCTCTCCACACCACCACCAGTGTGCAGCATCCACTTGGATGATGCGATGGCAGCCACAGGACAATGGCGCCAGTGCGTTCACCACACACCAGCTATAGGTGGACTGGAGAGACCGTGATAGAGCCAATTCGGTGAATGGGGATGATCGGGAGGCCATGATGGGTAAGGGCCGATGGAGGGAATTTGGCCAGGACACCGGGGTTAAACCCCTACTCTTTACGAGAAGTGCCATGGGATTTTTAATGACCACAGAGGGTTAGGACCTCGGTTTAACGTCTCATACGAAAGACGGCGCTCACTGACAGTAGTGTCTCCTTCACTATACTGGGCTGTTAGGACCCACACAGACCACAGGTTGAGCCCCCCCTGATGGCCTCTTTAACACCACTTCCAACAGCAACCTAATTTCCCATGTGGTCGCCCATCCAGGTACTGACCAGGCTCAGCCCTGCTTAGCTTCAGTGAGTAACCGGTCTTGGGCTGCAGGGTGACATTGCTGTGGCCAATATAATTAGCCCCATTAAGAAATTTTTTTAAAATTTAAAAGTGTCAGCGAAAAATAAAATCCTTTTTCCATAAAATTCATCACATTTACCCTAAAATCACTTAATTTGGGTCAGAAAGCAGTACTGAATGTCTTTATTCATTTTGCTTAAGTAGGCTTGTCAAGTTAATAATCGAAATATTTATTCTAAGAAACGAGACAAAAATACTGAAGACAATCAATCATTCTGCAGCGCAATAAAAATAATAATAAGTTCAAAGACTGAACCTCAAAACCTCACGATGGCATGCTTGTGTACGTCAAACGGCTGGTGTGTAAATGTGGCCAGTCATGTGTTATTAAAGCAATGTGCTTTTCCTTGCGCATTTCTGAATGAGGAGCATACAGTCTCAATTTATGCTCCTGTAGTCATAGAATCACTGGGTTTAAAAACTGATGTATGTTTTCATAGTGCTATTTGAATGAACTTCTTTATTGCAAGAAACAGGAAAATCCAATTTCTCATGTTGAATTATACATGAAGAATCACTGCAGTCTATGGAATGTATGCTATTAAAGGGACAGTTCACCTAAAAATGAATATTATTTACTCTCCCTCAAGTGGTCCCAAACCTTTAAGAGCTTCTTTCTTCTGTTGAACACTAAATTAAGATATTTTGAAGAATGTTGGAAACTGGTAACCATTGACTTCCATAGTAGGAAAAAACAAATGCTATGGAAGTTAATGGTTACCGGTTTCCAGCATTCTTCAAAATATCTTCTTTTAGTGTTTCTTTTTCGGAAGAAAGAAACTCAAACGGGTTTTGAACAAGTGGAGGATCATGAGTGGGTGAACTGTCCCTTTAAGAGATTTGAATGTTTACTACTACAAATCTAATAGATATTCGGGTTTTAGAGTTATTTATATTATACAAATTTTAAAAAGACATTTAATACAACAGCATCATTCATTCATTCATTTTCTTTTCGGCTTAGTCCCTTTATTAATCTGGGGTCGCCACAGCGGGATGAACTGCCAACTTATCCAGCATATGTTTTACGCAGCGGATGCCCTTCCAGCTGCAACAACAACAGCATCATCATGCTTTATATTAGTTTATATTGGTTACGGGGTGGATGTTGCATTCTCTCTCTCTCTCTCGCTCTCGTTAACATGCTTAAATACTTCTGCTACATGACAATACAAAAGCTTTTTTTAGTTCTAGTATATGAGATTTAAGGTTTGGGACTCCGCTGAAGTCTGTTCTGAAATGAAAGGATCAGAGTTGACGTCATTTGCTACGGTTTTTAATGATGCGCGACTCGCATTGACAAGTGAAAATCCAATCTACCTGCTTACACTGCAGACACGAGGGCACAGATCCGATTCATATCGGATAAACTTCCACATATGAACAAGGCCTGAATCTGATAAAGTAAATCGGAATCCATGTGATTTTTTTCCTGCTGATGCTGCGTTCACACCAGACGCGGGGATGAAGTGTCAAGCGCGAGTGATTTACATGTTAAGTCAATGCAAAGACGCAAATAGACATCCTGTGGCGCGATTTGCACGAATGAGGCGGCACGGGTTGAGCGTTTTGTGCGTTTGACGCGCAAATCGCTTGAGTTGGAAAATCTTAACTTCAGCGGACATTCGCGCCACGTTAACCAATCAGGAGCTTGCTTTTGTAGGGGCGTGATTATGACGTAGTGCCTGTTGTTGGTGTCCCGAGGGCAAATCCTCTTGCCGACACCAGACAACAGTTCATCAAACTGGGCTCAGCTCAGTCTGAAGCACCGCTGAAAGCTTCCATCATCCAGGTATAGTTTCTGGAGAAGTTGATGAACTCACAAGCTGGGTGCACCTCTGAAAGGATCTAGTGCACACAAGACAGAGGCGCCGAACGAATATACGCTGTTTTCAGCCTTCCTAAAGCACAGCTACTATCTCAATAAAATCCATGTTAGTCATTTAGCAACAAAGCTATGTCACCGGGCAGAAAGACGCCCCGCCCATGACGCGAATCTGCATCTATTGTGAAGTGAATTTGACGCACGAATGAAGCGAGTAAACTCAAAATGTTCACGCGTCTATTTATGCGCAAATAGCTTTATTAGATTTATTCAATAGATTAAATAGCTTTTCAATGGATTACATAGATTTATTCGCGCGTGTATTCTGGTGTGAACGCAGTATTACACGTACATGAGCCATATCCGATCTGTGCCACATGGGAGACATTTTTTTTTTGGGGTCACTTGAACCATGCAGTGTAAATGCAACCTTTGTGAACCATCATATTTGAGAGGTTAAGGATGTCACCTATAGCCAAATGTGCAGTGTTTTTTACCTTTCCCTTTGCAGATCCTGTCATTGACAGGGAAGAACGGTCGGTCAGTAAAGATGTCCGCCTGCTCCACAAACGCCTCTTTGAAGACCTCATATCCCGTCATCAGGATACAGGGTTTGCTTCCAATGTAAAATGTGCACACATCTCCATACTTCTCTGCAACCTGGAAAACAGGTTAAAGGGATCGTTAAAAGAAAAAAATGGAAATGTCCTTTCCCTGTGTCTCCCTTGGCTACCAATACCTGCATCATTTCCAAAAGTTGCCTGGTAAAATTGCTCTAAAAGCTGCCCTGTGTATCATCAGCATAATAGATTAAAACACATTTACGGTCACCCTACAACCTGTGGGACCAGTTATGGTTACATTTTTAAACCGTAATATTGTAGTCTAGACATGAAGCAATCATGACAAACTATATTTCAGTTGAAAGCTGAACATTTCTAGTTTTCATATGAGCTGACGGATAGATGATTTTTGATACATATTACTGAGCAACATTTATTTATTAATTTGTAACAAGGATCCTCCACATGTAAAAGCATTTTTTAGAGGCTAAATTCAAATCAAATAGCACCACACTTCCCATACTACATCAGAATTGTATGTGTACTTTACTTTATTAAATATTGTCAAAAGTATGAATAAATACAGTTTATAATCCTTAAAACACAGGGAGCGCCCTTGTATGGTCACCAATGGAAACTGGATGTCATCTGGTGGTCATGTTTGATACTGCAGCCAAGAAAAAATCTTACCGAAAGCTCATTTTTTGAGAGATCAATGTCAAATTTTGAATATAATTTGTTCAGACAGCTTTTATGTTTAGTGTTAATTTTAGACTACAATACATATTTTCTGTAATAAAATAAGCATTTATTGTTTTCATTCATTCATGAATGAATTCCTTCGGCTTAGTCCCTTTACTCATCAGGGGTCGCCACAGCGGAATGAACCGCCAACTTATCCAGCATATGTTTTACGCAGCGGATGCCTTTCCAGCAGCAATCCAGTACTGGGAAACACCCATATACTCTCACATTCACACACACACTCATACATGGCTAATTTAGTTCATCCAATTCCCCTATAGCGCATGTCTTTGGACTGTGGGGGAAACCGGAGCACCCGGAGGAAACCCACGCCAACACGGGGACCCAGCGGGGACTCGAACCAGCGACCTTCTTGCTGTGAGGCCACAGTGCTAACCACTGAGCCACCATGTCACCCTTTATTGTTTTCATATTTTTTATAAATGTAAAGGCACATAACTTTTAAATTCATCTACATATTGACATGATCTTCTTTAAAATGAGACCAAGCCTAAATCTATGCACCAAGCGTTGAAGATTGACATTCATTTAAGTTATGCAATTCTGAGTGTGCCTCACACAGGTGAGTGGGCTTGACAACCGACCTGTAGAAAACACACTTTTTCATCTCTCTGACACTTTAATCAACACAGTTTTGCACCAGACACTTTCTTATGATTACTCAACATCACAAAAAAAACAACAAAAGCATTGTGCATTTATTAAGTGTGCTTCACACAGGTGAGTGGACTTGACAAACCACCTGTAGAAACACTCGTCTCTCCCTCAAAAAAAAAAAAATAAAACGTACTCTAGCACCTATACTCTGAGCACTAACAGTCCCTTTGTATAATTAGCACTTGTGTGTATTGCCTCTTCTTGTTGAATCGCTGAATGCCTCCTCAACTAAGTCACTTTGGTCAAAAGCATTTGCTAAATGACTAAATGTAAGTTGAACATGTCGATGTTCAAAGCGTGAAGGCAACAGTTGCACCCAACTCACACGAGGCGTCAGCGTCAACGCTTCCCATTCTCTTTGAATGGGTGACGTCAAGCATTGCGGAACTAAATTGTGCATCCGTCGGTGCCGCTTCAGCAGTGTTGCTCACTGCAGAAATTGGGAATTTCTCAACTTTTCAAGTGCCAATGGAAGCATCAGCTAATCAGATCGCTTTATGCAAATACCCCAGATCAGACAGTAGCCAGTTGCGATCTAATTTCATTGGCTGACACTGCTATGCGTCAACCCCAACGTCAGACACGATTAATCGATTTGTGTTGGGACAACGTGAAGGAATTGTGTGGAACTCAGCATTTTTTACAGTGCAAACAGGTGTGTAGAATGAGTAAATGATGACAGAATATTCAGTTTTGGGTGAACTAGCCCTTTAACTTATAATGCACAAAATGACTAATCAACAGAATTCATTGCATCCAAAAAAAAAAAGCATACCTTGGGAAAAACCTCCATTGGATCCCCAAAGCCTATACTTAACACGTTTCCAACAATAGGCAGAGGGAAGGGTCCGGGCGGCATGCTATTCGTAAAAACATCTCGAAAGTGTTTCACCAACAGCAGCACAGAGAGAAATATGAGGAATCCCTGAACATCCAGCCATTGACCAATCAGCTGAGAGAACACTGACGCCATCGTTACTGATAACAGAGACATTACACACCGTAATTAGCTTTAAAATGCACATTTATACTCTTCAACTCTGTCTGACAAGATGAATAAAGGGATAGTTCACCTAAACATTTTAATTCTGTCATCATTTACTCATCCTCTACGTGTTTCACAATCTGTTTCAGTTTCTTTCTTCTGTCGAACACAAAAGAAGATATTTTGAAGAATGTTGAAGAAAGAAAAAAAAACAGCCATTGACTTCCATAGTATTTTTTGTTCCTACTATTGATGTCAATGGCCACTTATTTCCAGCATTCATCAGAATATCTTGTTTTGTGCTCAACAGAAGAAAGAAATTCATAAGTTTAAAAGTTCATTTCATTTTTGGGTGAACTATCCCTTTAATGGCAGAACATTACTACATGTCAAATATCAAAGCAATTACCTATCTGCATTCAAATACACCTCTAGATTTTCTAAGAAACAACTCATTTTAAAGTACATTTATTTATAAAAGCACATTTAAAAAGACAAGTTAAAGTGTTGTACATTAAAATCAAACTATATGAACACAATTCATTCATTTTCCTTCGGCTTAGTCCCTTTATTCATCAGGGGTCGCCACAGCGGAATAAACCGCCAACTTATCCAGCATATGTTTTATACAGCGGATGCCCTTCCAGCTGCAACCCAGTACTGGGAAACATCCACACACACTCATTCACACACACACTCATACACTACGGCCAATTTAGTTAATTCAATTCACCTATAGCGCATGTGTGTGGGGGAAACCGGAGCACCCGGAGGAAACCCACGCCAACACGGGGAGAACATGCAAACTCCACACAGAAATGCCAACTGACCCAGCCGGGACTCCAACCAGCGACCTTCTTGCTGTGAGACGACCATGAACACATAATAATAAAACATATTAATGCCCTTTTAATAAACTTGTGCCTTTATTTTCAGAATCTGCCTGCTAAAAATAACAACAGAAACCATGACAGGCGTTTCTTAATGGTTTCTTAATATCCGTAAATTTGCAGTTTTCTGTATCTTGTGATTCATATTTTTATTTTTCCCCATTTTTTTATGCTTTTGAATTGCACTATGGGAACCTGGTCTTTCTTCCAACAACTTTAAACCTTGAAAAGTTGGAAAAAGTGACTTTTATTAAAAATTTTAATAGTTTAAAGTGCTATATTGTCTGGGTTGGTGTTGTATATTACGATACAAAAACCTGGTAATAAACTCCCAGTACATTTTCTGTTAATTTTACATACATATTATTTACTATACATTATATTATTTCAAACTACCAAAATGTCAACAAAAGTCACCTAGTTAAACTGCAGAGTTTAATTTTCAACAGAGCAGAGATCAACATCCCACAATGCAATTCACCATAAACAAACAGAAAACACTTGTGAATCACAAAATACAGAGTATTTTTTAGTGTACAAATACTTCAAGAAACATCATAAACCCTCAAATTTGATTAAAACCAGAATAATTGAATGGTTTCTACTCTAGTATGTCTTGGTGTATATATTCCATTAGCATAATTGCTTATAAAATGCCACCAATAGAAGGCAAAAATTTACCAGAAACTCACAGGACAATACAGTTTCCATTAAAAACCATTATAACTTCCATCCTAGTCACTTATAGGGATAGTACACCCCAAAATGAAGATTTAGCCATTATTTACTCACCTTCAAGTGTTTTAAACCTTTATGAGCGTCTTTCTTGTTGAACACAAAAGAAGATACTTTGAAGAAAGCTGAACACCTGTATCCATTGACTTCCATAGTAGGAAAAACAAATACCATGGAGGTCAATGGTATTGAGGTAAAGTTAGTTTTATATTCGCACATTCGTTCATTTAACGGTCGTTATATTGTTTAACAGGCGACACGGTGGCGCAGTGGGTAGCACTGTCACCTCACAGCAAGAAGGTTGCTGGTTCGAGCCCCGGCTGGGTCAGTTGGCATTTCTGTGTGGAGTTTGCAAGTTCTCCCCGTGTTGGCGTGGGTTTCCTCCGGGTTGCTCCGGTTTCCCCCACAGTCCAAAGACATGTGCGGTAGGTGAATTGGGTAAACTAAATTGTCCATAGTGTATATGTGTATGTCCTGGTCCTCCAGGTTGGGGGTTGAGCATTGGCCTAACAACTCACCTCATAAAAACACCAATATGGTGCGGCTAAATATCAACTTCGATATATATGGCCCTGGGAGTAAGTCAGTATATTGTTTAGCATGCTAATTTGAATATTAGGTCTAAAATCACATTTAAATGACTTCAAAACAACATTAGCACTATTTAATTGACCGTGAACAATGTTGTATTTTGATAGTCATTGGCTGCTATTATGATTTAACCATTCAGAATTTGCAAATAATACTTTTGCGAAATTATATTATTAAGGAGAAAGTCCGAATGTGCGAATATAAAACCAACTTTACCCAAATAGTTACAGATTTCCAGCATTCTTCAAAATATCTTCGTCAAAAATGTTTGAAATAAGTAGAGGGTGAGTAAATGATGACAGAATTAATTATTTGGGGGTGAACTATCTCTTTAATACCATTAAAATACAAATACGTAGATGATTTCTATTGTTTTTGCTAGAATTAGCACTGCATGATATCCAGTCATCTGGACAGTGTCCAAACCAAACACTTTCGCGGTCACTGTAACATTCACATTTGATATAAGCACACTCATAAAAGTTGTATTGTTTTATACCACACAATATAAACGAAAATACAACACAATAAACAGGACTGTGTACTTACCCAGAGCTCAGATAACCGCGTGTCAGGTCACTGTGGTGATTTCATAAATAAACCTGAAGGGAACAAAGACATTTACTACGCAACGCTGATTATATGTTATAAGCGATGACATTTATCAAAGAAAAAACCAAAACAAAGATACTTCACAATTCCCTCGTTTTGGTACAAACATGTGATCTATGACGTCCGAGGTGTCTATTGGCTTCATACAAGCCCTTTCCTTCGTTTAATTTTTTATTAATTTAAATATAACATGTGTTTAAGTACTGTATGTTGCAGGTCAGACATTTTAACTGAACCAGAAAATAACAAGATATTTCACGATATACATTTCAGCAGTATTTATTTATTTAAAATATTTAAATCTTCACCTGACGTCAAATTTAGAAGGTCCAGAACGGAATTCCAGGTTGGCAACAGTAGAATGTCGGAAAGTTTCCCGCGGAATTTAATTTTCAAATTGAACGAATCACAAATTCAAATACATTTAACCAAAATAAGTATTACATTTTAATTTTATACTAAATTTTTCATGTTAAAACTAGCCTATGCCTACGTAGTATCAAGTTAAATCTGCTGGCAGACTTGCATTAATGATGCAGGTCAGATCATTTGACTCTTTTGGGCTGTCTGTGTTGATTTAACTGTTATCTTGTGTGCACAATCGAGCAGTGAAAATCTAAATACAGGGTTGCCAGGTTTTCACAACAAAACTATGGTCAGGCAAAACTAGCTCCCCCCAAAATACAGCCCAATAATATCAACTCAAAATATTCCACTACTAATTCGTAAAATATAAATTTTTACATCCCTACATGGATTATAAACGGTTTCTTATGGGAAAATAACTTCATATCAGTAATTATAAATATTGTTTTATATATATATTTTTAAATGTACAGCACAGACATGGTGTTTTATACTGAAAGTATTAAATAAATTGTAAATCGACTTCTGTAGATGACATATATTTTGCAGTTATTATTTAGCAAGAGAGTCCTCTTGTGCACCTCATAAAATTGTGCTTAGTCTGTTTAATCCTAAAACTTATATTAAAGTTTATTATTATTATTATTATTATTATTTTACGCACCTTCAAGTGGTTCTAAACGTTTAATAGCTTCTTTCTTCTGGTGAACACAAATGAATATATTTTGAATAATGCTGAATAAAACCTGTTACCATTGACTTCCATAGTAGGAAAAAAATACTTACGTACTTACTCCCAGGGCCATTTATATCGAAGTTGATATTTAGCCGCACCATATTGGTGTTTCGTTACATCTAGTTTTTGAGAGGTGAGTTGTTAGCCCAACGCTCAACCCCCAACCTGGAGGACCAGAACATACACACATACACTACGGACAATTTAGCTTACCCAATTCACCTACCGCACATGTCTTTGGACTGTGGGGGAAACCAGAGCACCCGGAGGAAACCCACGCCAACACGGGGAGAACTTGCAAACTCCACAATGCCAGCTGACTTAGCCGGGGCTCGAACTAGCGACTTTCTTGCTGTGAGGCAACAGCGCTACCCACTGCGCCACCGTGTCGCCCAGGAAAAAATACAATGGAAGTCAAAAGTAACAGGTTTTCAACATTCTTTAAAATATCTTCTTTTGCTTTTTAAAGAAAGAAAGAAATTCAGAAAGGTTTAAAACAAGTTAAGGTATAAGTACTTTTTTTTAAAAGCATTAGTAAAATGTTAATTTGTAAATAATATAATATATCAAACCTTAAAACCGCGGAATAATCGTTTTAAAAACGCAATATTAAAAGTAATCCAAATCCGCGGGAATAACGCGGACTTGGCAACCCTGTATCTCCTCCATTAGGCAGAGGGGTGAAAGAAACAGACCGTGCAAAGGTCGAGTCGCACGGTTTAATTCTCTCAGTGGGCCCCCCCCCTGCAACTCTTCATATCACAAAGCAGATCACAAAATTTGATATAACTAATTATATAATCAGCATATCAACAATGTTATCAGATAAGGCTAACATAAAGCAGTTAGACTGCAGCTTTACACCCGTTGCCAATGAAATGTTACTCAACTTTAGTCACGTTCATTTGAGAGAACCCCAGCAGCATATTAGCTTCAGAATTTGACTAAAAACAGCCTACTGTTAATATTTATCAGTTTAATAATGCATAATACACAGCATGAATCAGTCGTTTCTTGTTGGTTGCTTCATTAAGATTTAAGTCTAAGCTAAATTAATAAATGCAAAATATTGTGCTAGTTTTGACGCAGGTGTAATTGTCTGCTTTGTGCCACTCTTGTTATCATTTCTACTTAATTGATATACAGTGTGAGTAATAAACATATTAGACCATTAGTTTCTTGAACTCAAACCAGTAAAGCACATTTCTTCCATCCACTCAGTGCAAAGGTTGCAGAACATTTAATCTTTAGCTGGACCCAAATGTAAAAATACCATAGTAACCAGGCATGGGCAAAAATACATTGAAATGTATTTTAAAATAAAGTACAAAATACCTCAGTTTTACGAGTATCAAAATAAACTGCAAAATACAGCAGCCAAAAATGTATCAAAATAAAATACTGTATTTTGTATTTTGAAAATACTGCAAAATACTTTTACAAGGGAGCATGAAATTTCTTCGCAAACCTTCTATCGACAGGCCTGTTCGATCAATCCTCTTACCGTTAAACTGACTTAGTAAGGTAAACAATGATTGACAGCTACAGCATTTCTCAGAGCAAGTTTAAGTCAGCTTCTCTGCCACCTCATTCACATCTACTGTACATGAATAGGTATTCATAAACTTTTGTTTCTCTTTCATTTTAGTATAAATTTTGTACAAATCTCATGCATAAAGTCCTGTCTTGAAGATGATCTCTGGATGAACTGTAAAAACAAATCACTGTAAAAACCATCTAAAGCAGATAATAAGTTGGAACATAGTACTATATCTCCTCATTGTGTTTTCATCCATTGCATGGCCAGTAAAATTGCCACCATCTCTTACCAGTCTTATATTTTAAAAGGGTGATATATGAAGAGGTTTTTTAATTTTCATTCATTTTTCTTTGGCTTAGTCCCTTATTTATGAGGGGCCGCCACAGCAGAATTAACTATTCCAGCATATGTTTTCACACAGCGGATGCCCTTCCAGCTGCAACCCAGTACTGGGAAACACCCATACACACTCATTCTCTCTCACACACACACACACACACACACACACACACACACACACACACACAC
>CAIGQV010019951.1:27289549-27311935 GCA_903798115.1 Danio jaintianensis | reverse complement strand
TAGATAGATAGATAGATAGATAGATAGATAGATAGATAGATAGATAGATAGACAAATACACAAACAAAAGCAAGGTATTTATTGAATATACATCAGGTATAAACATTTTGAGGTATATATTTGAGTATTAACTCCCGTTGCTTGAGTTTAAGTAAAATATAAGGTCAGTCATAATTCAATTATTTCTGCTGAAATAACCTTTAGTTGTTAAAGTTGTTATTAAAACAACATCCTGTAATACAACGAACATTTCAAAATCAGATTAAGGTCAATTAAAAAGGCACATTTTTTGTTTCCACAAAAATATTAAGCAGCTCATCTCTGCTGATAATAATTAATTAGACATGCGCAGCAAATGCATATATCTGAATGATTTCTGAAGGATCATGTAATTATGAAAAAAAAGGGGTATTTCAATATATTCAGATAGAAAACACTTATTTTAAAGGCCAATAATATCTCAGAATATTAGAGTTTAACTGTGGCACTGATCAAATAAATGCAGCCTCAGAGATGTCTTTCAAATATATATATACATCTCTCTATAGATATAGACATCCCTCTTTCAAGGACATCTACCATATAGACATATGGTAACACTTTACAATAGAGTTGTAGTAGTTAAGCATTACTTAATCTTTGATAATGTTAACTAAACATATAATAATCTGTCAATTAATATATTAGTTAACACATTAGTTTCTATGAACAAATGTTAGTAACACATTAGATAATGTTGGAGTAATGTACGCTACAATAAGCTTCCTAATTCCATTAACAAGTGCTTTGTTAATGATAAATCATATTAGTAAAGAGTCCACAAACATGAATAACATGCCTGTCTTGGAGTGTTAAAGGCGACCTATTATGCCCCTTTTTACAAGTTGTAAAATAAGTCTCTGATGTCCCTAAAGTGTGTGTGTGTGTGTGTGTGTGTGTGTGTGAAGTTTCAGCTCAAAATACCACACAAATAATGTTTTATAACTCTCTGAAACTGCCCCTTTTAGGCTTTGATTGTAATTGTGCCGTTTTGGTGACTGTCGCTTTAAATTCAAATGAGATTGTGCTCTTTTCAAAAGAGGGCGGAGCTACAAATACCTGTGTCAGCATAGTGGCAGATTCAAAAACAAGACTACCGTCCTATGCTAATGGGGGAGAGATCATCACTAGCGGGCGGGGCTTTCCCCCTCTGATGACACGTACAAAGGGAGAATGTCAATCAAAGTGTTTCTGCAGACTGTTTTTATCAAGTGTGATCATAAAAAATTGAATTAATACATTTTTACTATTAGAAGCTGGTTGTATTCACACACTGTTGCCACACAACTGTGTTTAATCCCCTTATAAAAGTGATTTTTGCATAAAAGTTCTCCTTTAAAGTGGAAACCCCAACTCCAATCTGCATGTTATTCATGTTTGCTAATGCTAAAGTTGCTAATCGTATTATTTTTGTTCCAACTATGGCTGCTTTGTTCCAGCATTCTTCAGAAATATCTTGTTTTGTGTTCAACAGAAGAGAGAAACTCATAAAAGTTCAGAATCACCTGAATGTGAGGAAATGTTCATATTTTGGTGTGAAAATTCCCTTTAAGAAATCTGAGAGTCTATCGAGGCACAGCACGGATCTGGAAGGGTTGAGGAGCTGAAGAGACGCTCGCAGTTCCTTTCAGACTCAACTTTTGTCCCTCGAGAGGCAGAAAAGTGAAATGCTGCATCAGAGAGATGAAGAAGAGGAAGAGCTCCATACGGGCCAGCTGCTCACCTGGACACATCCGCTTACCTGCAAAACAACATCTGACTCAATATATCTGCTCTGAACTGCTTCACACACACATAATAGCATACTTTATGAGAAATAAGTCACATAAGAAATAAGTCACAGATCTCTCTTTTAAATTTATTCATTCATTCATTTTCTTTTCGGCTTAGTCCCTTTATTGATCTGGGGTCGCCACAGCGGAATGAACCGCCAACTTATCCAGCATATGTTTTATGCAGCGGATGCCCTTCCAGCTGCAACCCATCACTGGGAAACACCCATAGACACTCATCCACACACATACACTACGGATAATTTAGCTTACTCAATTCACCTATAGCGCATGTCTTTGGACTTGTGGGGGAAACCGGAGCACCCGGAAGAAACCCACGCGGACACGGGGAGAACATGCAAAACTCCACACAGAAATGCCAACTGACCCAGCCGAGGCTCGAACCAGCAACCTTCTTGCTGTGAGGCGATTGTGCTACCCACTGCGCCACCGTGACGCTTTTTAAATTCATACTGTAAAAAATATGTTAAAGAACAGTTTCCATATTTTGTGATTCACAAGTGTTTTTCATTTATTTACGGTTGTGAATTGCATTATGGGATGTTGATCTCTGCTCTGTCGACTTTTGATGTTGAAAATTCAACTCTACAGTTTAAGTGACTTTTATTGACATTTTAGTAATTTGAAATAATATAATGCATAAGAAATAATATATAGAGAAATAAGTCTGTAAAATAACAGTAAATGTACTGGCAAGTGTTTTGGATAAATCTGCTAATTTTACAATAGATATTGATAATAGCATAATTCGTCCCTCTCTGCAGGTCAAGAGCTTGGGTGTCATCTTGGACAGCACACTCTCGTTTGAAGGTCACATCATTAATATTATGCGTACTGCATATTTACACCTGCGTAATATCACTCGTCTCCGCCCTTCTCTCACAACCAATAACACAGCAATTCTCATCCATGCAGTATTTACTTCACATCTTGACTATAATGCACTTCTCACTGGGCTTCCTTCTAAACTTCTCCATAAACTCCAACTGGTTCAGAACCATGCAGCTCGTGTCATCTCTAGGACTTCATCTCATGAGCATGTCACACCACTTCTTTATCAGCTTCACTGGCTTCCAGTAAAGTTTCGTATTGATTTTAAAATATTACTTCTCACTTTCAAGACACTTCACAATCTTGCTCCTCAATATCTCACTGAACTTCTCCATATTTATACCCCTTCTCGTATTCTTAGGTCAGCCAACTCTTTCTCCCTGGTGCCACCTCGCACTCGATTAAGCACAATGGGAGCCAGATCTTTTAGCTCCATGGCTCCTCGGCTATGGAACTCCCTTCCCTTGGACCTAAGGTGCAGTGATAGTCTTCTCACTTTTAAATCTCGTCTCAAGACCCATCTTTTTAAGCAGGCTTTCCTTTGACTATTTTTTATCATGTTATTTTATACTTACGATGTGTTTGTACCTGCAACTCCTCTCATGTATTTAAAATTTAGTTTGGCAAAGTTTTATTCATTGTTTTATTAATTTGTTCTGGTATGTTGGTTGATGCTTGTTGTAAAGCGACCTTGGGTGTACAGAAAGGCGCCATTTATAAACAAAATGAATTATTATTATTATTATTATTATTAGTTTATTACAAGGTTTTTGTATCGTAATATACAACACCAACCAAGATATATCACTTTAAACTCAAAAATGTTAATAAAAGTCAATTTTTTAAAACTTTTCAAGGTTTAAAGTTGTTGGAAGAAAGATCAAGGTCCCATAGTGCAATTCAAAAGCATAAATAAATGGGGAAGAATAAAAACATGAATCACAAAATACAGAAAACTGCTAATTTAAAAAAATTTTTACAGTGTAGGATGCTTTACAATAATATATTTGTGCATATACATTAGATTAGTCAGTACCAAAGCCAAAACCGGAACAAAAAACAATTAAATTAAGATTACAGTACAAAAATAAGTACACCCAAATTAATATGTTAGGGAAGAATTCATTCATTGTCCTTCGACTTAGCCCCTTATTTATCAGGGGTTGCTACAGCGGAATGAACCGCCAACTTATCCAGCATATGTTTTACACAGTGGATGCCCTTCCAGCCGCAACCCAGTACTGGGAAACACCCATACACTCTCACATTTACACACACACTCATACACTACGGCCAATTTAGTCCAGACATGAATAAACCCCTGATGAATAAAGGCACTAAGCCGAAGGAAAATTAATTAATGAATAAATGAATAGCTATACTGAAACAACAAGGGTACTTTAAAATAAATATGTGAATGATGCACAAGTCACGTTTAATAATTTTTAATAAGAAATAAATATAAAACAAGCAACCGGTAAAAACAACAAAACAAAATATTTGCAAACATTATAAACATATATATTAGCTCCTTAACAATTTCAGAACAAAAAAAAAGCAAAACGAATATAACAAACAGAAATGATAGCAGTGTTCACTTTAAATATTATTTAATAACAAAACATTTTATTTTTGATGTGCTTTTCTTAAACTCAAGGTGCTAGTTTATGATTCAAACTTTTTATTGATTTTCTTTTTTTGCGAATAATACAGATGAACATCAAATATAGAACATCGACATATAAACAAAAGGTCAATTTTAATGAATATAAATAATGTAAATTGACAAAAAAGCACTCGTTTTTTACAATAAACGTCAAGCCTATACTAAGTTATTGAAAGTGAAACTGAAAGTGTGTGGGAAATATGAGTCAAATATGCTACAAATATGTGTCTCTCTCATTCAAAATCAATCTAAACGTGTTTCTTATTATAAAAATAGAAAGATAAAAAAAATAATAATAATAATAATAAAAAAATATATAATAATAATAGGGCTGCACGGTGGTGCAGTGGGTAGCACGTTCGCCTCACAGCAAGAAGGTCGTTGGTTCGAGCCTCGGCTGGGTCAGTTGGCGTTTCTGTGTGGAGTTTGCCTGTTTTCCGTGTGTTCGCGTGGGTTTCCTCCGGGTGCTCCGGTTTCCCCCACAAGTCCAAAGACATGTGGTACAGGTGAATTGGGTAAGCTAAATTGGCCGTAGGGTATGAGTGTGAATGAGAGTGTATGGATGTTTCCCAGTCATGGGTTGCAGCTGGAAGGGCATCCGCTGCGTAAAACATATGCTGGATAAGTTGGCGGTTCATTCCGCTGTGGCGACCCCAGATTAATAAAGGGAATAAGCCGAAAAGAAAATGAATGAATGAATGAATAATAATAATAATAAAGGATAAAAAGGACCAGAAAATATTTCCAGAAAATAAGACACAAAATCTGTATCTGACTTACCTATTGAAAAAGGGATGAAATTGTCTTTCTTCAAAAACTTGCCATTTTGGTCCAGAAAGTGCACCGGGTTGAAATCGTACGGAGTGCTGTACTCATTTTTGTCCAGTAGGATTGTCTTCAGCATCGGCATCACCATCACACCCTGTAATAACCGAACAGATTAAGTCAAGTTATAGATTTATTCATTTTCTTCATTAAAACACATTCTTTTCTTCCTTACTTCGAAATTAAAATGGTTTCTTGAATATGAACAAATAAAGGGCGGGGCTTTATTTTGTTTATTGGGATTTGATTGGATAGTTTTGGTGGATCTCATGTGATTGACAGGTTGATCCCGCCCTCATGCCTGTAAACGCCAATCAGAGAAGAGATGTTGATGATGACACAAGAATTAAAATGCTGGAATATTCCATAAAAATTATAAATTTTGATTTTGTGGTGACTATTTGTGCCCTCGTTTAATTTGTTTTCTAATTTTAAAGTTTCCTACAATGTTTACATCAAGCGGCAACCTGTTCTCCCTTGAAATACTGCAGTGACTGAAACTGCAGTTCATCAACTGGCCACTGGGGGCTGGCTCCAAAATGGAACAAATCCTCATAGACTTCCATGTTAAAATGCCCAACTTTATAGATGAATAAAAGGTGTTTACACCCTGGTACAAAATGGTTTTGGTGTATATAGCTAATCTTACCATTCAATACAACAGTAAGGGGTGATTTTTTATAACTCATCTGTTTAATTTATATTAGTTTGAAAATGTTTTATATGTAACTTGTTTTCTAATTCTAGAGTCTCCTACAATAAGGAGCTGAAAAATAGGTGTTCATAGCTTGGTACAAAAAAAGTATTTAGTTTATGTAGCTAATATTACCCTTCATGACAACTATGAGGGGGTTAATGTTTTAATAACTTATTCGTTTAATTTATATTAAGCCTTACAATTCAGAATAATTAAGGGCGTGGGCACTTAATTGACAGGTATCTGCTGTTTGTCGTCACATTACCTCAGCTGATTCTAGCCACTGTACTTTGCATATACAGTCGTGGCCAAAAGTTTTGAGAATTACATAAATATTGAAAATTGGAAAAGTTGCTGCTTAAGTTTTTATACTAGCAATTTGCATATACTCCAGAATGTTATGAAGAGTGATCAGATTAATTGCATAGTCCTTCTTTGCCATGAAAATTAACTTAATCCTGAAAAAAACTTTCCACTGCACATTGCTGTCATTAAAGGACCTGCTGAGATCATTTCAGTAATCGTCTTGTTAACTCAGGTGAGAATGTTGACGAGCACAAGGCTGGAGATCATTATGTCAGGCTGATTGGGTTATAATGGCAGACTTGAAATGTTAAAAGAAGGGTGATGCTTGAAATCATTGTTCTTCCATTGTTAACCATGGTGACCTGCAAAGAAACGCGTGCAGCCATCATTGCGTTGCATAAAAATGGCTTAACAGGCAAGGATATTGTGGCTACTAAGATTGCACCTAAATCAACAATTTTTAGGATCATCAAAAACTTCAAGGAAAGAGGTTCAATTCTTGTTAAAAAGGCTTCAGGGCATCCAAGAAAGTCCAGCAAGCGCCAGGATCGTCTCCTAAAGAGGATTCGAGATCGGAGTGCCACAAGTGCAGAGCTTGCTCAGGAATGGCAGCAGGCAGGTGTGAGCGCATCTGCATGCACAGTGAGGCGAAGACTTTTGGAAGATGGCCTGGTGTCAAGAAGGGCAGCAAAGAAGCCACTTCTCTCCAAAAAAAACATCAGGGACAGATTGATCTTCTGCAAAAAGTATGGCGAATGGACTGCTTAGGACTGGGGCAAAGTCATAATCTCCGATGAAGCCCCTTTCCGATTGTTTGGAGCATCTGGAAAAAGGCTTGTCCGGAGAAGAAAAGGTGAGTGCTACCATCAGTCCTGTGTCATGCCAACAGTAAAGCATCCTGAGACCATTCATGTGTGGGGTTGCTTCTCTTCCAAGGGAGTGGGCTCACTCACAAAAACACAGCCCTGAATAAAGAATGGTACCAAAACACCCTCCAACAGCAACTTCTTCCAACAATCCAACAACAGTTTGGTGAAGAACAATGCATTTTCCAGCACGATGGAGCACCGCGCCATAAGGCAAAAGTGATATCTAAGTGGCTCGGGGACCAAAACGTTGAAATTTTGGGTCCATGGCCTGGAAACTCCCCAGATTTTAATTCCATTGAGAACTTGTGGTCAATCCTCAAGAGGCGGGTGGACAAACAAAAACCCACTAATTCTGACAAACTCCAAGAAGTGATTATGAAAGAATGGGTTGCTATCAGTCAGGATTGGCCCAGAAGTTGATTGAGAGCATGCCCAGTCGAATTGCAGAGGTCCTGAAAAAGAAGGGCCAACACTGCAAGTACTGATTCTTTGCATAAATGTCATGTAATTGTCGATAAAAGCCTTTGAAATGTGCTTGTAATTATATTTCAGTACATCACAGAAACAACTGAAACAAAGATCTAAAAGCAGTTTAGCAGCAAACTTTGTGAAAACTAATATTTGTGTCATTCTCAAAACTTTTGGCCACGACTGTACATCATATTTATGGTTTATATATGTGGCTTTATACAGTCTATTGCTTTCTGGGATTATTTGTTACAATTATGAAATAATATGGCATGCTGTGCACTGTGCTCACAGACCAGTCTGGCCTCCATTTTTCCCAAAGAAAAACCGTAAAAGGGACTGCAGATAAAATTTAGCTATGTAGCTTCTTCTGGAGCGGTTCTTTGATTGTCCATTGTTCCTGTCAAATAAAGAATAAAAATAAGCAAAATGCTCTGCCCAAGCCCTGCCTCTTTGCCCATTTTCGGATGGCGATGGTTGGCCCCGCTTACTTGTAGCTTCATTTGTGCTCATTCGAAAGCTATGTGTGATGTCACGGACACTATGTCCATATTTTTTACAGTATATGGTTTACATCCATCAAAAAACACCCAATAGTGTCTGGCTGCAGACTTGCACATGCACTCAATAGAGCAAGTGATGTCACTGTGAGGGGCGGAGTTAGGTGTAGACGTTAAACCCAATAGTGTCTGAGTGTGCATTTCTGAGAGTGCACGTGCAGCTAGATTTACTTTAGAAAATGTATTTAATTACAGTAATTAGTAACTTATTACACTCTTTGTTACACAACACAAGAATGCAATGACCTTTGGGATGAGCTGTCCTCCCACCGTCGTGTCCTTGTTGGCCATTCTGGGAGGCGTAAAGGTAATAATGTTGGCAAACCTCTGAATTTCATGGATCACGGCATAGGTATACGGCAGATTTGTCCGGTCATCCATCAGTGGTTGGCGGGTCTGTCCAATCACCTGATCTATCTCTGACTGGACCTTCTCTGAGAAAAAGCAGACACAGGAGAACATGCTGATGGTGTTTTTCCAGGGAAAGCAAGCAATGGGAAACCTTATTTTTGACTGATATTCAATTAACGTCTACTTGTATAGTGCTTTTCTTACAATAATAATTGTTCCAAATTGTTGCATGTTATTACATTCATTCATTCATTTTCCTCTTAGTCCCTTACTTATCAGGGGTCGCCACAGCAGAATGAACCGCCAACTATTCCGGCATATGTTTTACGCAGTGGATGCCCTTCCAGCCACAACCCAGTACTGGGAAAGCATGCTATTACATTACAGTCAACATTTAGAAAAGTTAAGGTGTTGAGTATAGGGTGGACAGTATATAAGTAAAGGGTAAAGTATATCCAGTAGATTAATATCGCAGAATAAAACCCTACAGGCTTATCGGCACTGTTGTATAAGACTGAAGGGCTTTATTCTGCAAAAACAACCGTCCTGGATGTACTTTATCCCGCTTATTACACAGCTACTTGCCACAAAACATCAAAAACTAGACACAAAACATTGTTCTGAGCCATAATAATTATTTAATTCAATGTGAAGCTGACAGAAATGAAAACAGCTGATGGAGTATACACTAGCCTGCACATTATTCAGTCACAAGACACTGCCAAACGGTCAAAAATGTAAAGCTGACAGAAAAAAAAACGGTCTGAATGGAGCATACACTAATCTACACTAAGGCCACGTTTACACTGTCAGGTCTTGATGCCCAATTTCGATTTGTTGCCTATATCTGATTTTTTTGCCTGTCCGTTTACACATTCTTTTAATTGTGACCCATATCCGATTCATGTGTTTACACTTGCCATACAATTTACGACGTCGCGCATGCGTAAAGGCGGGTTCTAGCATCTGCGCCACACTAGCCACGATGGAAGAAATTGTCTTGCCTTTAGCTCTGCGAAATATGCGAAGTTCGCCCAACTTTAAAATGATTTTGAGGCGGAGGAGGAGGGAAAGGGCCGTCATCGCAGCTTGCGCCTATGGTTTATATATGGTGTCCTCCACCATTTAGAGGAATTTGTGGGTACGAGAG
The DNA here is from genome assembly GCA_903798115.1 of Danio jaintianensis. Lineage (NCBI taxonomy): Eukaryota > Metazoa > Chordata > Actinopteri > Cypriniformes > Danionidae > Danio > Danio jaintianensis. The sequence goes on along the minus strand of CAIGQV010019951.1, from coordinate 27,302,380 downwards.
AGATCTCAGGTCTGGTGGGAGCAAATTGTGGCGGGCTTTAATGAGGAGCAGTGGGTCCGAAATTTTAGGATGAGCACACACACGCTCTTCCTTCTACGTCATTAAACCGCGGAGAAGTACCACGTTGTCGCAAGTTTAATGACGTACAAAATGGTATGCCTCAATAAATCCGATCTGCCTGTTTACATGATAGTCGTGTTGTCACATATCCGATTTATTTCCACATATGAAGGAGGCCTGAAACCGATCTCTGAATATCCGAATGCATGTGTTTTTTTCGTGTTTACACGGTCATAGAACAGATCCAATCTGTGTCACATATGAGCAAAAAAATCGAATTGGGTCACATTTAACTGGCAGTGTAAACGGGGCCTAACAGACAAGCAGATACATATGAATGTGGATGTAAATATATGGAACTGAACGTATTCATTGGCGGTAAAAAAGATTTCAAGTTTCTAGATGAGCCTGTGTTATTTAACGGTTGTTATCTCAGAATAATGTAAGCTCTGACTGACCAATCAGAAGCAAGTATTCCAGACAGCAGTGTAATGTACATAGTTAACCTGCAGTTAGATACAATATAGGCAAGGCAAGTTTATTTATATAGCACATTTCATACATAATGGTAATTCAAAGTGCTTTATATAAACAGGAATAAAAGAGACAAGTATAAGAAAATAAAAACAAAGATTAAAAATGATTAAAAAGCAGATAAAAACAGATAAAATGTGTTAAACAGGTTTTAAAAGAATGAAAAAGAAAAGAAAGACATAATAGTGCGATCTGTGGGACGTAGCACAGTGCTCATTCAGTAAAGGCACAGTTAAACAGACGTGCTTTCAGTCTTGATTTGAATGTGCCTAATGTTGGAGCACATCTGATCATTTCTGGAAGCTGATTCCAGCATCAGTAGCTGAAGGCGGATTCACCCTGCTTTGGCTGAACTCTTGGAATTTCTAATTTACTTGATCCTAAAGATCTGAGTGATCTGTTAGGTTTGTATTCAGTGAGCATATCTGTGATGTATTGAGGTCCTAGGCCATTTAGCGATTTATAGACAAGTAATAATACTTTTAAATCTATTCTGAATGTAACTGGGAGCCAGTGTAAAGACCTGAGGACAGGTGTGATGTGCTCGGATATTCTGGTTCTGGTCAGAATCCTGGCAGCAGCGTTCTGGATGAGCTGCAACTGTCTGACTGTCCTTTTGGCAAGGCCAGTGAAGAGGCCATTACAGTAATCCACTCTGCTGGTGATAAAAGCATGAACAAGTTTCTCTACGTCCTCACTAGAAACAAGGCATCTAATTCTTGCAATGTTTTTGAGATGATAGTATGCTGATTTAGTTACTGCTTTGACATGACAACTGAAACTCATATCTGACTCCAGAATCACACCAAGATTCTTGACCTTATTTTTTGTTGTTTGACCCTTGAGAATCTCATCTCTGTTCCCAAATGCAATGACTTCAATATAAAGAGTCAAAAAGGGGAAGTCTATGTGTATAATAGATTTTCAATTAAGTGTATTTGTGTATTGCTAAAGTGTTCGATATCCCACCTTGAACATCAGGATATTTGACCATGAAAACTAAAGCCCATCTGAGGGTGTTGGAAGTGGTTTCTGTTCCTGCTCCAAACAGATCAACCACACAGAACATCAGGTTCTCCTCGGTAAACTCGGCATCACTGTCTTTACACTGGGAATGAAGAACACAGAAAACACTGCACACACTGCATAATGTCCATATTTATCATACATGTTCATATTTATACATACATGTTCATATTTATGCATACATGTTCATATTTATACATACATGTTCATATTTATGCATACACGGTCATATTTATCTTTAAATATGTATCAATGAATACTTAAAAATCTGACAAAATATTGTAAAATATTCTTAGCAAAAATAACATATTTAATATAAACTGTATGTACAAATATGTAGTTGATTTTTTTATATATATTTTAAACATTTCAAAGACATCAAGAAAAGTTTTTCTAATGTACTTTCTCACACACAGCTCTCTCTCTCTCTCACACACGCACGCACGCATGCATGCACGCACAGACACAGATGCACACACACACACATACACTATGTGAGAAATGTTTTATATTACATACTGTATATACATGTAGTTACATATACTTTGATACTTTAATAAGTATCAATTTAAATATTTTATTTAATATATATAATAAATATTAAATACATATATTGTTATAAATACTAATACTACTTCATGGGTAATTCTTTTCAGATATTTGTAAAAATAATATATATATATATTTTTTTTTTATATTTAATATATATATTTTTTTATACATTTATTATATCATTTCATATAATAAATTATACATTTGTATTTACATATTTTTGGACATTTATTTTATCTATATTATTATTTCTTCTGTATTAAAAAAAAAGTCTTACATATTATTGAAAAATGATCAATTTACCATTATTACCATTATTATTATTAATATTATTTTATTATTATTATGATTTTCACATACAGTATAAGTATTTAGATTCTATATTCATATTTATGTACTTCTACTATGCATATTTTTGTATCACATTTCTGTAAACACATTTGTTTTTATACATTGTCTATAAAACATTACTTTTATTTATTTATTTTATGTTTAAGTCACAAAAAATTCACCTTAAATTTGAATATTTGGTGTAATGTAGTATAACATACCCTATAGTTGTAAAAAAAACTACAATGTTGGGTCATTTGTTTATATTACTATACTTGCTATGGTAACACAACAACTATAGTAATAGAAACAAATGACCCAATATATAATTATATATATTTGTTTATACAACAGTTCTGTCTGGTTCTTGAATCTGATTGGCTGATAGCCGTGAGATATTAAATTAATATCAGCACTCATACAGCCTTTTTACCCTTGTGTATTATTCCGCCCACATGAGTGGCAAGCAGTGGACTACAGTTTGACAAATATTGCAGCTGTTGGACAACATAATGTACTTTTGAGGCTTTTTTAGTCGAGAATGTAGTTGTTTAGATTGCAACTATGCAGTTTATTTATAAGGATAGTGCCTATTTTAAATAATCATAATTTCTGAGATTCAGCATGTTGGTGGCCAGCCTGCCATACTGAGCAGAGCAAAGACGGTTGACGTTCCGCCACAAGATGGTGACAGAGACAGTATAATAAGTGCTTATAGGAGAAAAACATTTTTTCAGCGTACGTTTCAAACTACAGCTGAACAAATCATTACAGATAACGTAAGTGACATTCTAAGTCGATCTCTCTCATTTGTATGTTGTAGTGCTGTATTTATACCATAGTAATCTGGTAGTGTTTGCTTTGCTCTGGCTTTTTTGGGGTTAATTATTGTAATATCCCGATTGCAACAGAGAAATACTGGGAAATCTCTCTAGTCTGATGGCATTTCATGCCGTTCAGCCTTATAATCTTAAAATGTGAGCAAAATCACCCATTTTGTCATCACTTTAGACATTACGCTAGAGAATCATTCAAATACTAGCTCTAAAGTAACATTGGTGAATGAGTAACGGTTTCTGCTGTTCTGACGGTCAGCTTCAGATGTGAATGAACGGCGGAAGAAAGTAGTTCCTCGTACAAAAGGGTTTTTAGACTCTCCGTGTTTGATTTTCTTTTTTATATACACGATTATGCCGTATGGGCCTCACGGTGGCGCAGTGGGTAGCACGTTCGCCTCACAGCAAGAAGGTCGCTGGTTCGAGCCTCGGCTGAGTCAGTTGGCATTTCTGTGTGGAGTTTGCATGTTCTCCCCGTGTTGGCGTGGGTTTCCTCCGGGTGCTCCGGTTTCCCCCACAAGTCCAAAGACATGCGGTATAGGTAAATTGGGTAAGCTAAATTGTCAGTAGTGTATGAGTGTGAATGGGTGTGTATGGATGTTTCCCAGAGATGGGTTGTGGCTGGAAGGGCATCCGCTACGTAAAACATATGCTGGATAAGTTGGCGGTTCATTCCGCTGTGGCGACCCCAGATTAATAAAGGGACTAAGCCGAAAAGAAAATGAATGAATGAATGAACGATTATGCCGTCGAACTGTTGTATAAACGTAATATCACACGAGTGGCAGTGCGATGTGGCTGTATATCGCACGCCTCCCACCAGTGCCGATATACAGTCATATCACACTGCTACGAGTGTGATATTGCTCATATACACTATAACATTGGGTCATTTGTTTAAAATACTATAGCTTTGGAGTTACCATAGCAACTATAGAATCACCACAACAGATTAATTCAAGTACTTTAATATAGTATGGCTCAAAAAGAGGACAGTATTTACAATGACTATAGTATTTATAGCCATACTTACCATACTTGCTATGGTAACACAACAACTATAGTAATATAAACAAATGACCCAATTTTGTAGTTATATAGTAAATTAAACTAAAATATTTGTTTATATTACTATAGCTGTTGTGTTCCCATAGCAACTATAGAATGACCACAACAGATTAATTCAAGTACTTTACTACAGTATGGCTCAAAAACACTACAGCATTTACTATAAATGACTATAATATTTTGTAGATGCTGAAACTATATTATTATGTGACTCTCTTTAGAGCAGACATGAATATTCATAAAGGAGCTGCTAAAACTCGTCCCAACTCCTAATAAAGACGAGAATATATACCCATGAAGGCGTCTCTGAACAACAGTACCTTCTCGATCTCCTCCAGATAGCAGTCAATGTAGTCTCTGGGGCTGGACGGCTCTCTGTCCTGCTGGTGTTTGTTGATTTCCTCCTGCAGGAACGGCTGAAGTTTAGACAAGCTGGCAAACGCCGTCTGGTGCTTTCCTGGCAGCAGCGACATCAGGGTGGGAAACTGATTATACATCTGTAAAGAGACACATAAAAGGACATAAGAAGACTCTCTTTTTAAAGTCAGTGTGAAATCGAAATGCGCAACGTTTATTTTGCTAGCGCGCATTGTTATTCTTTAGGTGAACAATTAATATGTGCTTTCAGTTATTCCACTGAAAATTTTTGTTTGTTTTGGTAATCTTCCATCAAAGTCTGACTATTTGCTTCTTTTGTTTGGATTGGCTGCTTCTCCGATGACATAATATTCTTAGCCACGCCCCTCTTACCGTTAGTTTGCTATGAGGGAATGATGTACCAAAAGAAAGCCCTGCCCCCTAATTAATATTCAGTTTCAGTTGGAAGTACATCAACATACTGTAATAAAAGTCTCAGCAACTTCCGGTTCATGCAGACTTTAAGTAAGAGATAAAATAATACATTATGCCTAGGGCTGTGCGATTTAAGGAAAATATCTAATTGCGATTTTTTTTTGGACAGATATTGCGATTGCGATTTGATTTGCGATTTAATTTTCTAAACAAGCTTCAGCTCAATAATCTGTATCGTAGCTTCTTGCTGCTAAAATGCAGTGAGTGTTAGTTAAAACAAGAAACTGAAAAGGTATTGACTTACTCCAACATTTATTCAAATTTGTTTTTAAGTATTCAGAAATTAAACACTCGTTTTTCTCAGTAAGTAAACACAAATAAAATGATCTTACCTGTTTGTAAACAAGTTGAACTCAAATTAGGGAGATAGTGTAGCTTATTATACAAACAAAAAAATAATAATTATAAAAATACAGAACACTCAGCAAACTAATATGGCTGATAAGAGCCTTTCTGTAGCTTTTACTGTCTAAAAACAAAATAGTTATTACCATAGATGCTACACAAAATATCGCGACATTTAACGTACAGCTGTGGTACTGCAAAATGGCTAGAATATGTGCGAATATGTTCATATGGTGTAACAGCCGCAAACAACTCTAAAATTGCACTTTGCTGTTGCTTGCTACTACATTGAGTGTCACTGGCAATACGTTCAGTTGGCTTTTTAGCATGACACTCCTCATATAGCCGCCTGTGGTGCTTTTTCAGGTGCTGGTTGTTGTATTTCCTCATGCAGTGGCAACAATTCTGCGACAGCTCTTACAAATGACCTGTTTTTGTTCGGTGTCTGTGACTAAAATATTCCTATATTACCGACGTGCCATTTTTCTTTGATATTAATTAGTCAATTAATGCTTCTGAAGCGGCAGATGCCATCATCCCCCTCATCCGCGCATTCCTGTTTGTTTTTATTGTGGCCATTCCGCATAGTTCAGTTGCGCAATTCTGATTGGGCAGAATGAAAGTGTGCTCACTCAATTGGCTAGTAGACAGTCACACACAGACGGCAGTCACGCATTTGCTCTGGGCGGGGGAAATTAAATAAAAAAAACATATATTTCATATCGCAGCCTCTTGCGATAAGCTAATCACAACGTTTCAAATCGCGATTGTGATTCGATTGCGATTAATCGCACAGCCCTAATTATGCCTATGTGGAGTCCTCGTAAATCATATGTACAAGTGTGGTCTAATGCAATTTCACCTTTTTAACTTTTGGTAGTGTGTAATGTAGCTGTGTGACCATTAACAACATCTGCAAAGTTTCAACACAAATAGAGAAATTGCTATTTAAATAACTAGCATAGCAAAACCTACAGAAAACGGCCTGGTGAGAGACTACAACAAAAGATATCCAGGATAGTGACATCACAAACCCTTTTGTTGACACACCCCCAGGAGGACGCTTGATGGTTATGACACCAACAATGGTTACATTTTATTTTTTTAACACAGTTCCAGACCATTATAAAACAAATATCTATGTATAGTAAATACTACGGTGTTTTTGAACCATATTATAGTAAAGTGTATAAAATTGTAAATGTTATAGTATTTACAACTCTTTGTTATTGAATGCTACAGCATATTGTAGTATTGACTATAATAAACTGATAAACTAATAAATACTGTAGTATACGTTAGATTTTATTACAGTAAACTGTGCTGTAATGTATTATAATAAACCCTATAGTATAGTAAAACTACAGTATTGGGTCATTTGTTTATATTACTGTAGCTGTTGTGTTACCATAGAAACTACAGAATCACCACAACAGATTAATTCAAGTAGTTTACTATAGTATGGCTCAAAAACATTACAGTATTTGCTATAAATGACTATAGTATTTATAGCCATACTTACCATACTTGCTATCCTAACACAACAACTATAGTAATATAAACAAATGACACAGTATTGTAGTTATATAGTAATATACATGAGCAATATCACGCGAGTAGCAGTGCGATATGGCTGTATATCAGCACTGGTGGAAGGTGTGCGTTGGCTCAAGTGCCGAGTGCCTTAGTGTCCCACCAGTGACAATATACAGCCACATCGCACTGCTACAAGTGTGATATTGCGTTTATACAACAGTTTGACAACATAATCGTGTATATAAAAAAGAAAATTAAACACAGAGAGTCTCAAAAACCCTTTTGTACGAGGAACTACTTTCTTCCGCCGTTCATTCACATCTGCAGCTGACCGTCAGAACAGCAGAAACCGTTGCTAATTCACCACTGTCACTTCAGAGCTAGCATTTGAATGATTCTCTAGCGTAATGACTAAAATGATGACAAAACAGGTCATTTTGCTCACATTTTAAGATTATAAGGCTGAACGACATGAAATGCCATCAGACTAGAGAGATTTCCCAGTATTTCTCTGTTGCAATCGGGATATCACAATAATTAACCCCGAAAAAGCCAGAGCAAAGCAAACACTACCAGATTACTATGGTATAAATACAGCATTACAACATACCAACGAGAGAGATCGACTTAGAATGTCACTTACCTATTCTGTAATGATTTGTTCAGCAGTAGTTTGAAACGCACGCTGAAAAAAATGCTGTTTTTCTCCTCTAAGGGCTTATCAGAATCAGAATCAGAAAGAGCTTTATTGCCGGGTATGTTCACACATACGAGAAATTTGTTTTGGTGACAGAGCTTCTACAGTGCAACAGAATTACAGAGACAGGACAAAAAACAGATAATAAATATATTTTAAAAATAAAAGTAATAGTGAATGCAAATATACAAATTGACAAGTGTATGTACAGGAATATTACTATATACAACGTTAAATGGCAGCTGTTATGTGCACATTAGAATGTAAAATATGTTGTTAAATAAGTGTTTATGTGTATAAAAAGTGTATAGCAAGTAGTGATGTTTGTTCCATAATTACTATCATTCAAGTGTTCATGAGATGGATTGCCTGAGGGAAGAAACTGTTTCTGTGTCGGGCTGTTCTGGTGCACAGTGCTCTGTAGCGTCGACCAGAAGGTAAATGTTCAAAGAGGCAGTGTGCTGGGTGTGAGGGGTCCAGAGTGATTTTGGCAGTCCTTCTGCTTGCTCTGGATAAGTACAGTTCTTGGAGAGTAGGGAAGATTGTACCAGTGATTCGCTCAGCAGTCCGAACTATTCGACATAGTCTTCGGAGGTCGGATTTGGGAGCTGAGCTAAACCAGACAGTTATTAAAGTGCAGAGGACTGATTCAATGATGGAAGTGTAGAACTGTTTCAGCAGCTCCTTTGGAAGGTTGAACTTCCTCAGCTGACGAAGGAAGTACAACCTCTGTTGAGCTTTCTTGACAATGGAGTCAATGTGAGTGTCCCACTTCAGATACTGAGAGATGGTGGTGCCCAGGAACCTGAATGACTCCACTGCTGCCACAATGCTGTCCATGATGCTCAGTGGGGGTAGAGCAGGGGGGTTTCTCCTGAAGTCCACTATCATCTCCACTGTTTTGAGCGTGTTCAGCTCCAGGTTGTTGTGACTGCACCAGACAGCCAGCTCCTTAACCTCCTGTCTGTAAGCAGACTTGTCACCGTCCTGAATGAGGCCGATAAGTATGGTGTCGTCTGCAAACTTCAGGAGCTTGACAGAGGCGTCCTTTGAGGTGCAGTCATTTGTGTACAGGGAGAAGAGCAGAGGGGAGAGGACACACCCCTGTGGGGCGCTAGTGCTGATTGTGCGGGTACTGGATGAGAATTTCTCCAGCTTTACCAGCTGCTGCCTGTCCGTTAGGAAGCTGTTGATCCACTGACAGACAGAGTTGGGCACGGAGAGCTGAGTTAATTTGGGCAGGAGAAGTTTTGGGATGATATTGTTGAAAGCCGAGCTGAAGTCAACAAACAAGATCCTCACATAGGTCCCTGGTCTGTCTAGGTGTTGCAGAACATAATGCACTCCCATATTGACTGCATCATCCACAGACCTGTTTGCTCTGTAGGCCAGTGAGGGTTCAGTGATGTCCTTCAGGTGGGCCAGCACCAATTTTTCAAAAGATTTCATGACCACAGATGTTAGCACCACCGGTCTGTAGTTATTTAGTCCTGTAAGTTTGGGTTTCTTTGGGATAGGGATGATGGTGGAGCATTTGAAGCAGGAGGGCACTTCACACAGCTACAGTGATCTGTTGAAGATCAGAGTGATGATGGGGGCCAGTTGGTCAGCACAGGATTTTAGACAGGCTGGTGTTACAAAATCTGGGCCTGGTGCTTTTTTCCTCTTCTGTTTTTGGACAACCTGGCACACATCCTCTTCACTGAACTGAAGTGTGGGGGAGACGGGGGGTGGTGGAGGTGTTAATGGTGGTGTGAAGAGCAGTTAAGAGTGGGTGTGGGGTGTTTTCTCAAACCTGCAGTAAAACTCATTCAGGTCGTTTGCAAGTCGTTCGTTGTCTACAGTACTGAGGGATGGTTTCTTGTAGTTTGTGATATTTTTCAAACATTTCCACACGGATGCTGAGTTGCTGGAAGAGAACTGACTCCTTAGTTTCTCAGAATAGTTCCTTTTTGCCACTCTGATCTCCTTTTCCAGTGTGTATTTGGCCTGCTTATACAAGGCCCTCTCCCCATTCCTGTAAGCAACCTCCTTGGCCTGACGTAGCTGTCTGAGTTTTACAGTGAACCACGGTTTGTCATTGTTGTATGTGAGTTGAGTCCTGGTAGGAATGCACATGTCGTCACAGAAACTGATATAAGATGTTACAGTCTCTGTAAGCTCGTCCAGATCGTTTGCAGCAGCTTCAAAAACACTCCAGTCAGTGAAGTCGAAACAGGCTTGTAGATCCCGCTCTGTTTCGGTAGTCCATCTTTTCACAGATCTTAATACAGGTTTGGCTGTTTTCAGTTTCTGCCTGTAGGTTGGTATAAGATGAATCAAACAATGGTCAAAGTGCCCCAAAGCTGCTCGTTGGACAGAGCGGTATGCATCCTTTATTGTGGTATAGCAGTGATCCAATATGTTATTGTCTCTTGTGGGACATGTAACATGCTGTCTATATTTTGGCAGTTCGCAGGATAGTTTTGCATTGTTAAAATCCCCGAGAATTATTAAAACAGAGTCCGGGTGTTGTTGCTCTATTACCGTGATCTGATCAGCTAGTTTCTGTATCGCCAGGCACGCGTGCGCATGCGGAGGAATGTAAACACTGACGAGAATGAACGAGCAGAACTCATGCGGCGAGTAGAAAGGCTTACAGTTAATAAACAGTGCTTCTAGGTCGGGACAGCACATCTTCTTTAAAACTGTTACATCTGTACACCACCTTTCATTGATGTAAAAGCATGTCCCACCACCCTGCGATTTCCGAGTTGATTCTCCGTCGCGATCCGCTCTGAACAGCTAATAGCCCGGTAGATGAAGAGCGTTCAGCCAGGTTTCTGTGAAACACAGAGCAGCAGAATGCAAAAAATCCCTGTTTATCTGAGAGAGCAGAATGAGTTTGTCTATTTTGTTGGGTAGAGAGCGGAGATTCGCAAGATGGATGCTAGGAAACACAGTTCGAAACCCGCACTGTCTGAGTTTCACAAGCGCGCCTGCTCACTTCCCCCGTCTGTGCGCCTGACAGCGTTTGAGCAGCACCGCGGCTCAGCCGACTACAATGTCCAACAAAACATCCCATAAATCCAAGTCTGGAAAAACATTTGGCAGTGTATGTGTCCGAATGTCCAACAATTCGTCTCTGGTGAAACTAATTGTAGGAATGTGACTCAAGACGGGACAAACTAACAAAAACACAAAAACAACTGCAGAGCACGACACGGAGGTGGCCATCATCGTCGGCGCCATTTTGTCATCCTTATTATGTGGTCTCTGTCGCCATCTTGTGGCAGAACATCAACCGTCTTTGCTCAGCTCAGTATGACAGGCTGATGGCCACCAACACGCTGAATCTCCGAAATTATTAATATTTAAAATAGGCACTGTCCTTATAAATAAACTGCATAGTTGCAATCTAAACAACTACATTCTCGACTAAAAAAAGCCTTAAAAGTACATTATGTTGTCCAACAGCTGCAATATTTGTCAAACTGTAGAGTGTCCTCTGCTTGCCACTCATGTGGGCGGAGTAATACACAAGGGTGAAGAGGCTGTACAAGTGCTGATATTACTTTAATATCTCACGGCTATCAGCCAATCAGATTCGAGAACCAGACAGAACTGTTGTATAAACTACAATATTTGGTCATGTGTTTATATTACTATAGCTGATGTGTTTCCATAGACACTATAGAATCACCACAACAGATTAATTCAAGTACTTTACTGCAGTACTATAGTACGGTCAAAAAACACTATATTTACTATAGTATGTGGGTTTGTATTTTGTACTTTTTACTGTTCCAGAGTTGTGTTCAATAATGTGGTAGCAGTCTGATCTCGTACCCGACCCCAGTTTGAGATGGGAAGCTGTAAGATGTTATCGATGTACTTCTGCATTAGATGAAACTGATGGTCATCGTACTCAAAGCGGTGACCGAACACCAACCCGCAAATGATATTAGACACAGCGTTGGTCACAAGATGCTGAGGGTCAAAGGGCAAACCTGAAAACACAATGAAAGAAAAAGGTTCATAAAAAACCTAAAACAAATAGTTGCATCCACATGTATGAGAAAAGTAGTAAAAAAAAACATTTGCTTACTGATGTTGTCTAAATCTGATACATAAACTATTTATTTGATGTTGTTATTATTATTATTATTATTATTATTATTATTGTAGAATAATTAATTAATTTCTTCTTATTATTTTATTAATTATTACTCTTACAAAACAACTAATTCATAAAAACTGTACTAAGAAGCTGCAAATTAATATTTTTTATTTAAAAAAATTATATTTTGTATTAACTTAATATATGATGTATTTTTTTATTATATTTTATTATTATATTTATGAAAAATTCCAAAATTAATGTCATCTCACACTTCTGGACATTGCTTTGATTATTTACAAAAAAGCATAAAATATAAAATAGTACAAAATTGTGTTTGTTTTATTTTCTTTTGTTATTTACACATAAACATTTTATTTTTCAATTCTTTTTAGGTATTTGTATATTTTATGTACTATTGTATTTTATGTACTATATTTTATGTTTTATGATTTATAAATATATGAATATTAGACCTTAATTCGTTTAATATATGAATATTTAACCTATAGCTATTTACTTATTTTATTCACTTTTTTATTAGTAGTTATTAAAAATTCAAGATTTCATAAAACTTTGTTTTTATTTTCAGACTTGCATTTTTTTAAATGTAATTTTAGTTGTATTAGTTTAATAAATTATACTTTTTTTATTTTATTTTATTCATTATTTATTTTTGAAAAATCCCCAAATTAATGTCATCTCATACTTCTGGACATTGCTTTGATTATTTACATAAAAAGCATAAAATAGTACAAAATTGTGTTTATTTGTTTTATTTTATTTTATTTAGTCATTTACATTTAGACATTTTCTTTTTCAATTATTTATTGACATTTGTATATTTTATATATATATATATATATATATATATATATATATATATATATATATAT
>CAIGQV010019951.1:27241423-27265446 GCA_903798115.1 Danio jaintianensis | reverse complement strand
AAGGACTTCATTTTCACAACAGTACCACAGTATAGCCAACCGTGTGCGGTGTTTGTTCCTGTCATTTTTCAGATTTTAGATACAATAACCTACGCTGCAATGCGGGATTTGTTGACGTTTGCTATTAGAAGAAGGAGCAGGAGACTATTATGTATGGGACTTTGTCAGACTTTGACAGGGACTTTGTCAGTAACTGTTGCAGTTCATATGGACCAGTTTCTTCTTCCTCTGGATCATAACATGTAAGTGTGATTAAAATTGTTGCCTCGTTTTGTGCAGTTTGCAAAATGTGTGTTTAATTGTGTGTTATAAGTTGTAATCGCCCCGTGCGCCTTGTAATCACTTATCTATTATAGATCAGTGCTTGTACTGTATCTCTGAGGTTAAATCTTTATGGGTTATTCACATATCGCGTCCAAAACCACGTTAAAAACGTAACGTGTGCTTCTTCCTTTACCGATTTAAATGCATTCCTGAACTCGTGATCTTCTGCCATTTGCCTTTGCTATGGCCACCATCAGCTGTTCCTCGTACGCGACACGGTCAATTTTCAAAATAGTTCAACTTTTGCCACTGTGTGGATTAATACTGAATGTGTGTCGTTGTTATTACTTGGGGTTAGGGTTAAGAGTAGAGTAATATGCTGGTGTTTAACTGCATTGGGCTCTCACATACTCTCTGCTACTTCGTAACTGTGGTGGGCATTTCTCTCTGTCTTGCGCTGAACGCAGTCGACCAATCACAACAGACTGGGTCATCAGTCCAATCAGCGCAGATTAGCTTCGTGCTAAGGAGGGGTTTGGGAACAAATGAATCACTGAACGAATCATATGGGAGTCATTGGGATAATTAGGTAAAAATAAATGCATATTATAAGACAATGAAAGTGTTTTTTGACCTTGCATGCATATCAGCCTGTTGTTGGAGACCCCCAAAACCAAAATATGACATTTTATAGGGGCTTTTTAATACCTAAAATGTACAAATGTGTACCTCATAGTACCTTTAAGGTACTAATCTGTACAATAAAATTACTTTTTTAATTAGATTTTTAAGGTACCAATGTGCGCATGTATGGAACAAAAGTGTACCTTTTTGAAAGGGTACCACCCGAGTGATGGTGGTTTTATGCACCTTTCGTTATGAGAGCGTATACGGTCTTATTACCTGCTTATTATTAAGATATTAACTGTTCATTAGTAGTTATAAAGTATGATCTTATTCTGCATCCCTAATCCTATACCCAAAACCTGAACCCAACTTCTACCTTACTAACTATTAATTAACAGCTAATTAGTAGTTTATTAAGCTAGTAGTGTTAGTTAACGGTTTGTTAATACCGTGAATTTGGCACCTAAAATAAAGTGTTACCAAATATTTTACTCATTCCAGAATTATGGGTACATTTTAAGCATTTTCCTTAAAACGGAATGATATATAACAAATATATATTCAGTGGTGCAAGGTAACGAATTACAAAAGTTCAAATTACCATAATTGAGTAGCTTTTACTCAGGAATTGTACTTTACTTAGTAGTTTTAAAAATGTGTACTTTTACTTGAGTACATTTTTAGTGCTGTATTGGTACTTTTATTCTTGTCTATGTTGATTGTCTAAGTAGAATGGTCAGTCCCGTGATTCCTGTCCAATCAAATCTCACATAGAAAAAAACGTAAAACGTTAAATTGCTTATTAAATGCATCAAACATATACAATGTGAAGCATTAAACGTGTCCAAGAAGATTCAAGATAGTCAAATTCAATGAGCGAGAGACAATGTTTAGATGATGATGCTGAAGAATGTTTACTGTATGATGACTGAAATCACCAAATGGCCTTAAACAATCACTAAATGCACTACAGAATGTTACGTTTTCACACACATGCATTGTGTTGTGCAAAGAACTGAAGTAATGGTACTTTTACTTGAGCATCATTTTGTACTTCTCTTTCCACCACTGTACATCATTTACAGTAAACTGAATCCATTATTGATGTAAATAATCAAAAATGCTTACATTTATATATAGAGAACATCTGATTCTGTTACAATTTTTTGTTTAATTTATTGTTAAACATTTTAAACAACAACCAATTTGACTTTTCCCACCATTTTGTGTCGATGCTCAAGATGCTAACAATACATTGCTCCTGGTACATTTCATTGCACATTTCAGATGACAAATCCACTGGAGGGCACTGTCTACATTTAGTGAATGTAAAATATGTTACTTGGGGTATGTTTTGTTGTACTTTTAAGATACACATTCTTTTTGTACACACCCATGACACTTAAATCAGATTCACCGTACAGATCACCTAAACCAGGAAACCACTAATCTAAAATCAAAGACAGCGTTAAGTTGTTTCATGGTATTTATTTGGCGTTGTGCAAAGAACTGAACATAAATAATCATTTAATAATATTAATAATAATTCCTTCCATTTATATAGCGCTTTTCTGGGTAATCAAATCGCTTTACACATTTTGGGGGAAATCTACGGGGGCCATGAGAGCTTAAAGGTGCTGTATGTAAGGTTTTGACTTCTCTGAAGCATAAAAATACCATAATACGTTTGCAGATATTTAAGAAACATGCCAAGTGAACATTCTTGTTTATCTGAAAAACAATGCTGAAATCAGATATTCTGCTTTGAAAATGTGTTTTCCGTGCCGGAATGCTGTCTTTGTTTTGGTAATTTTAACATGCCCAATGCCAGTTTAGCCAATTATATTTCAGAACCCCGGGTTGCCTTGGTGGAAAACAGCATATTTCATTTATTTATTCATTCATTCATTCATTCATTCATTCATTCATTCAGTCAGTCAGGAAGGCTCTGAAAGCATGCGCTCGTGACCGAAATGCGACCTCCGGTGGACAGTAGCTGACTCTAAAATGAGACGCAGATTTCCACATGAGGTTATTAATTAGCAAATGATATAAATATTACGAGCGTAAACATTAGGTGAGCAGGTTACACGGTAACCCCGTGTCCTAACAACACGCTACGTGACAAAATACGCAGTGATAAGCAATTGGGCTGTTTGCACCAGACGAAACACGACAGAAATTTAAATACAGCCATTCAGAAGCACAGAATAGCGCACTCACTGCACTCCAATGAAATGGTAAGCTTTATAATCTAATTAATACATATTTAACCTCTTTAACATTATTAAATGTAGATGCTGAATCACTGATATGTGTTGGTTTGTATTATTTCAAAGTTCAATTTCAGATGGTTTATTTTATTTTCAAGATCTGAGGTGAACTATCTGCTGCTGCTTTCAGTAGTATGACAATAAATGTCATGTAAAATGGCGTTCAAACTCACATTATTAGCATTTAACACTGAATAAAGCACATGAGGTGTACCTGAGGTGATCATTGTCAGTTTTCTGTTGTTCAGCTGCAAGAAATAGAAGCCGTTACTAATACATCAATTCGAGGTGTTGGTTAGGACAAAAACTCCTTTTAATATGGAAAATATTCCTTCTATCCGGTGCCGTTGCTTTTATATAGAACACGATTTAAAGCACTCGCTCCTAACCTCAGTCTGGCAACCTGCACTTGCGTTTGTTTTGATCCAGGTGTGCAATACCTAGTTCAACCACTGGGAGTCAAACTCACATACTACACCTTTAATGTGCTGCAATTTTTAAAAATTACAAAAATTTAAGAAAAGATCCTCATCGGTTTGACAGCATACGTGTTGTGAATCCTCACAATGCAAACACATTAAAAAAAACATGCTGCATTTTCTTAACAAATTAAGTCAACACATGCAAATAGCACAGAACACAACGGAAATGTTTCAAGGGGACCCAAAAAGGTGACGGACCTGACTATTTAGGTTATGGTTATTTAGGCTAATAATATACTAAAGACAAGGGAACGGTGAAATCAGGATGTTAAAATCAACAAAAAAAAAAACTCACCTTTCAAAGATCACCTACAACTTCACTGTGCAATAGTCACGCACAATAAACAAATCCCAGCCATGTCCGTCACGTTTTTGAGTCCCCTTGAAACATTTCCATTGTGTTCCCTGCTATTTGCATGTGTTGTGAGAAAATGCAGGCGTTTTCTTAATTTGTTTACATTGTGAGAAAATGCAGCATGTTTTCTTTAATGTGTTTGCATTGTGAGGATTTGCATCATGTATGCTGTCATGAGGATCGATGAGGATCGTTTCATAATTTGCTGGTGTTTATTGTAATTGCATGTGTTTTCTTAAATTGCAGCACATTAAGCTCAGCCACTGAAGGAATCTCCTCATCCACCACTTCATTTGTCAATAATATGTTCCTGTAAATATCATTAATGTGAAAGGAAGAAATGTTTTTGGCATCATACTGCCCCCTAGTGTTCATTTACCTAGAATCTGCAGTCAGTTTAGTATGTTTTAGTGGCTTAACAAAAATGTAGGCAGAAACATGTATTTCCAAAAAGCCTGCATTGACTAAATCCTCTTTTATTAGGGTCAACCACACAGGACACTTTGTATGAGGCGAAATTCAGTCTACTTTGACAAAAAAAGTTAAAGTGTTTGTTTTGAAAATGCTCTGGGAACAGATTCAGTCAGAAAACTGATATGTGAAGAATAAGACACACAGAAAATAGCAGCAAACAGCCTGTGGCAGCAGAAGCGAGAGGTTAAACCATGGTAATCTGTACTGACGGAGATGAAAACACACACACAGAGATGAACATACAGATTCATATGCAATGAACTCAAATGCACATCTGAAAATCAATAACAAGAATGTGTCTTACAAAAAACAGCCATGCACACATTATTCAAACATTCATTCATTCATTTACCTTTGGCTTAGTCTCTGATTAATCAGGGGTCGCCACAGCAGAATGAACCACCAACTATTCCGGCATATGTTTTACGTAGCGGATGCCCTTCCAGCCACAACCCAGTACTGGGAAACACCCACAAACTCACATTCACACACACTACATCCTATTTAGTTTAGAAGAAACTAAACACCCGGAAGAAACTCACGCCAACACTGGGAGAACATGCAAACTTCACACAGAAACGCCAACTGACCCAGCCAGGACTCGAACCTGTGACCTTCTTGCTGTGAGGCGACAGCGCTAACCACTGAGCCACATTATTCAAAGAAACAAACTCTGTTAAAAATGTTGATTAACAGCTCTGATTTCAATAAATGTAATAATTAAAGCAGGATAAATAACTAAAATGAGCAGTGATGAAACACAAGCTGGGAAAGTCTCACAAAACCTGTCAAGAACATGTCTGCATCATATTGTACATTTCATAAAAACAAAATTGATATTCCAATTAGGAAGCAACAACAGTGTGGTTATGTAATGCAATACACACTACATTTTAAATATGAGCTGTCTGACTGCATTCATTAAACTCTTTACCACTTTGGAGTTAAGTCAAAGTTACGAAAAAAAAATATTTTAATTACATGAATGCAATGTTCGTTCAAAGATATCTGGCCATTATTAATGTTCTTAAAATTTTATTCATAGATTGATTTTCTGAATCATTCTAGTAGGATTTTTTTCAACAGTACTAGTTTTAGATTGTTCAGAGCAGTGGCGGATTTAGGCACGGGCAATATGGGCGATCACCCAGGGCGGCATCTTGCTGGGGGCGGCACAGGGAGATGGTGCAAAAGAAAGAAAATAAATGTGCCCCGGTAAAAATCATATGTGCCCCAGTAAGCTTTGAGATGCGACTTACTTTATGCAAGTGTATTAATCCCAAGAGTGGTAATCCATGAATAAAGACGTTAGGGGCCATTCACATTTGACGTCTTTTGTAAACGCAAGTTTGTTTTTCCCTTAGTTGCAACAGAAACAACACTGGTGAAAGCAAACTGATGCATGTGCACAGAGAACCATTCCTGCATGCCTCACACACGCTGCTCCTGATCCCGGTGTGAATCCCGGTTGTTTACATGGACACCAATAAAATATGCGCCGCTTATGCGCTGTGAAACCGGAGTAACAGCCTTTTATGTTACTTTATGACACACGAGGTGTCGGCATGCAGTGACTTTTGCTAGTTCAAAAAACTGAAGTTTACATAATATGATGATGGTCTTATTTTGAATAAGCATAACTATGAAGCAGAAAGTAGGGATAAAGAGTCAGGGAGGTAAGACTACAATAATTCTTGGCTTTGAGTCGAGTCTAAGATGAACAGATAATTCTATAAAACATATTTTTTTGTATTTTATAGAATTGTCAAAATTAATATTCATGCAAAGGATTTCTCAAGTGATCTTAGCATATCACTCCAGTTTGTCTTTACATTGTTATGTAGGATTGATTTCTGTTATTTATTTAGAATTATAATTGTATAATAATAATAATGATAATAATTTTATTCATAATAAATATCAATATTTGTAATAATTCCAATTCTGGTTTTGTCCATATTTTACACAAAGCTGAGGTAAAACAACAAACATTTTTTAGAATGTACATGTTTAATGGTCCTTTTTTATTTTAACTAGATGTAACCTTGCAACTATTTATAAGCTTGAAGAGGGGGGGTGTCACGGTTGGTGGGTGGGTAAAGTAGCGAGGACTCAATTGCAGAACTAAAATGGGTTTATTAATGATAAAAAGATAACAAAAAGGCAACAAAAACAACCCTGAGGGGGAAAAACATAACTAAAACACAAAAGGCACACAAACTTGACTGGGCTGGCAAGACAGGACTGGAGCAGGAACACAGGACAAGGCAAGATACGACGACGAACTGGCACAGGACAGCAGACATGAGGAGAATATAAGCAGAAATAATAAACAAACAGACAGGTGAACAGGATAAACTAATAATGGGTTAACAAGGAGGGTGGGACTACACAATAGACAGGAGAGCACATGACACATAGCACCACAAACACCACAAGCCATGTGCTCACAAAAACGAGACTAGAACACGCAGCCAAAGAGAGAACTCATTAACCACGTGTTCACACAAGACAAATGCACAAAACTAAAGCACGTGGCCACAATGTAAACACCGAGCCACGTGCTTAGACAACACCACAAACAGAACGCAAGACACGAGCACACGATAAGTGAAAACACCTTACCGTGCGCTCACACATGCAACGTGCATGTTTCATCCCAGCGCCAACCGAAACTGAAACCAACTAGACTGAGACGCTGGGAATGAAACACCACGCTGCAGACAGAACAAACAAACACCAGGACAAGAGCGCGCATCTAGAGCACGCCCGGACCTCGCGTGCCCGCATTAAGCGGGAGCGCGCAAAGACCTGAGCGCAGTCACGATGGCACTCAAACAAAGACACAATGACAGAAAACGAGTGCTCGACTCGAAAACTCGAGCCGAGCACAACATACAAGACATGATAGGACTAGTGTCTGGACTCTGCCACCAAAACAAGAATTTACAAGACCGGAGTGGCAGAACCCTGAGAGGGGGGGGCATATATGGGGTGGTTCGCCCAGGGTGCCATTCAAGCTAGAACCGCCACTGGTTCAGAGAACAAGTAACATTCATGTTTCCCCCATTGGGTCATAGAACTTCTAAAATATTATTGAATTAAAATTTCTATTACAGACAATGGAAGTCAGGGAATTTTATATATTTTCTAGTACTGGGAAAAAATAATCACAATTAATTGCATCCGAAAAAAAAGAAGTCTCTTATTTATCAGAGGTTGCCACAGTGGAACGAACCGCTAACGATTCCGGCATATGTTTTATGCTGCCCTTCCAGCCGCAATCTAGTACTGGGAAACACCCATACACACTCACATTCACACATACACTACGGCCAATTTAGTTCATCCAATTCACCTATAGCGCATGTCTTTGTACTGTGGGGGGAAACCGGAGCACCCTGGAAGAAACCCACGCCAACACGGGGAGAACATGCAAACTCCACACAGAAATGCCAACTGGCCCAGCCGGGACTCGAACCAGTGTCCTTCTTGCTGTGAGGCGATCGTGCTACCCACTACTTGATAAATGATTCAGACAACCTTAATGTACCATCACCCAGTCTGAACACTCCATCAAACTGAACAGAGATGCTTGGCAGAATCCACCAGCCTATACACACAGCCAAAGACTGTAAACATATTCGCCTTTGACTCAAAGAGCATCCTGGAATTAAGATGAGCAGATAATACAGCAGTCAGAACGAAGGCTGTGAGTAAACAAAAGTGCCTGATAAGCGGAACCATATAATGCCATGAAAACTTCCCACACATTCATGCCAATTAGGCAGAATTGAAAAAGGAAAGTGAAAATTGAACAATTCCGAGGACATAAAATCTGATTTTTTTAATATACTGAAAAACATTTTATGAAGAAACATTCATTTTCCTTCAGTTTAGTCTCTTATTTATTAGGGGTCGCCACAGCGGAATGAACCGCCAACTATTTCTGTATATGTTTTACGTAGTGTATGCCCTTCCAGCCACATCCCAGTACTGGGAAACACCCATACACTCTCGCATAGACACACACACACTAATACACATTACGGACCATTTTGTTTACCCAATTCACCTATAGCGCATGTCTTTGGACTGTGGGGGAAACCGGAGCACCCAGAGGAAACCCACAGTAACACGGGGAGAACATGCAAACTCCACACAGAAATGCCAACGGGCCCAGCTGGGACTTGAACCAGTGACCTTCTTGCTGTGAGGCCACAGTGATAACCACTGAGCCACCGTGCCGCCCCAGACATTTTAAAAGCACATATTTTAAATCAGTAATCACAATACTGTGAAACCGTGATATTTTTATCCAAGGTTATCAAACCATCAGAGTCTTATATAGGCCCATGCCTACTTCGAACACATAAAACTTGCCTCATAAAAATACAAACAGACAAAACGCAAACCAAGGAGAGTGTGCTTAGCATGACATGTAAATCACAATGGTAATACACTAAAATAGAAAAGAACAAGCTTCCACCTTCCTGTCGGTCACTGGTGGAGAGAGAAATATACAGTGAGAATCTCACCAGACAATCCTCACATTTACACCTTCAGGACTTTCACAAATGCACACAGAGCACATCTACAGCAAACGCAGGACCTGCTCTAACCTGGGCTTTTGGAGAAATCTCTGAGGGATTGTTGAGTGCTCATGTCCCCTCACTATTTCTGTGTGTGTGTGTGTGTGTTTGTGTGTGTGTGTGTACGTGTGAAACTCGCCTGCTTCATCACTTCAGGTAAACGTCAAGGTCTTTGAAAAACAGAAGTGAGGGACTCCAAAGGAATTAAATGTAATTCCTTTTCATGCCCTTCCAGACACTGAAGCTTTGAGAAAGAGAGAATTGCATGCTTGTGGAGGTGAATGTGAATGAACAATGTAATTGTAAGGGCTTTTCAGCATTGGCTTCATGTTTAAACTCCACCACTGGCTTTAAAAAGGGATTTTTGTGAGCCAACACAGGCTCATTGTGAATACCTACCCCCATATACATTTCTGGAGAGCACGAATAATGCAGCCAGAGGTATGTATGGCTGCATTTCGTCTTTAAAATGAAAGGTGTGATGCCTTTCCTTTTAGCGCTTACCAGCTGACTGCTTACCTCCATATGGATGGCTTTACTGCTGCTACCAATTTGCCCAGTAGTTCGCCACGTACGTCTGCGATCATGAGATGCAGATAGGAGTTGACCGCGACGACGGGGTTCGAGTCCAGTGAAGAACGATTCCAGAAGGCAGGTAAAAAAATAAAATAAAATGAAATAAACAAGTAAAAAACAGGGTGAGAACGTGGTAAGATTTAAAAACGTGGTAAAAATCAGGCGGCCACGAGGGCTTTTCTTTTTCTCGATTGCTTTTGAAAACACTGTCGGTTGGGTTTAGGGAAGGGGGTGGCTGGGGTGATTGGTCAGTCAGTCAGTCAATAGCAGCCTCTGGTGGATTTACGCGAGAACAGCAGGCACAAACAGCACTCACGAGAGAAATTTCAGATCTGAAAAAGCGTACACAGCGGCCTCAGGTAGATTCGCGAAAACAAAAACTGCAAAAAAACGTAGCTCCTGGGAGGTATTTCGCGATCTCCAGAAATGTATATAGGGCTACATTTTCAGAACGAGCCTGGGTTGCTTCTCCCAGTATTACATTTTCTTTTTGCAGTTGAAGCTTTTATCATGATATATTGTACTGTATTACCACAATAATGACCCAAGTTGCAAAAAATATTACTTTAACAGGTATAAAAACAAAACAAAAAATCTTCATTATTGCTTTATTGTATTGAGTATTGCTTTATTGTATACAAATTCAGAGTAAATAAATGTTGTAAATTACGTTGCAAACGGATTAGGTAAACACTTTACAATAAAGTTAGTTAATTAGTTAATTCATAAAAATCCAAAGTTAGTAATATCCATATTATAGTTATATGTTAAAGTTAACAAAAAAAAGATTTTTAATAGTAATTATCTCCACTTAATAAAATGATTACAACTTTTAAAATTCATTATTAGGCATTACCTAAGAAATTTGCATCACCTAAGATTAATAAATGCTTTTGTAGTTTTATACATTGATTTTAGTTAATTAACTGGTTAACAAATAGTGCCGAATGTCATAGTCCAGATTAACATGAGGAAATGTTAATGTTTGAAAATAAATCATCTATTAAGTCTTCAAGCATTTGGTGCTGTGATGAACATTCATTTTCCTTCGGCTTGGTCCCTTATTTATCAGGGGTCACCACAGCGGAATGAACCACCAACTATTCCAGCATGTGTTTTACACAGCGTATGCCCTTCCAGCCGCAACGCAGTACTGGGAAACACCCATACACACTCATTCACACACATACACACACTACGGCCAATTTAGTTTACACAATTCACCTGTAGCGCATGTGTTTGGACTGTGGGGGAAACCGGATGCCAACTGGCTCAGCCGGGACTTGAACCAGCAACCTTCTTGCTGTGAGACGACAGTGCTAACCACTGAGCCGCCTCTGTGATGAACAACCACTGCCAATACAACCATCAAATGTTTCATGGTATGGTATAAAACCATGTAGTTTCATGGTATGTTGAAGTGCCCACAATACCAGTATTGTGCATGCTTATTTTCACAATATATTTAAATACTATAGATCACATAGTTTACTAGCACTCACACACTTAAGGTCATTATATCCTCTTGAAAACTAATGGACGGACGGACGGATGGATGGATGGATAAATGGATGGATGGATAGTTGAATGAATAAATGAGCTGTAGACATATACCCAGTACCCACTCTTTTATTTTATTAATTTCTTGAAGCCCCACTCTTTTAATTTCCTTTTTTTCTCACAGTCCAACAGAGTGAAGCCTGCAGGTTAACGATGACATAATTATCTTTTGACCACCTGACAGCGGCGCATTTTCAATACAAATACATCAGTTGTTGGAGAGTTAGAGAGTTAGTTAGAACTAGTGAACTAGTTATAAACAAAGCATGAAACTCCAGAATTGATAATGAGTCTTCCCAGCAGGCACAGGACGTCAACATGACATCAGATTGACATTGTACTCTAACGTCATGGGATGTTGAATTTTGTTTGGAACCTAAAAACAACCTAAAAACAACAAAATATCAACGTCTAATGATGTTACAGCTTGACGTTATTTGGACGTTACCAATATAATGTCTATCACATGTTGGATTTCGATTGCCATAACTGACGAATAAATGTCAGTATTTGATGTCAATATGACGTTGGTTTACAATATTGGCTCGACGTTAAATATTGGTCACTTTCCAACACAATCTAAAATCAGCAAAATATCAACGTCATTTCATGTCATTATTGGACGTTAAAATGAAATTGTCCATAGATGCTGGTGACCTAAATCTAACCTAATATTAACATCTTATGACATTGTGTGTCTGCTGGGTAATTTCCAGCCCAAGATGATCCTAATTGACCCAAGATGATAAGGTTGGGCGTCACGGTGGCGCAGTGGGTAGCACGTTCGCCTCACAGCAAGAAGGTCGCTGGTTCGAGTCTTGGCTGGGTCAGTTGGCGTTTCTGTGTGGAGTTTGCATGTTCTCCCCGTGTTCGCGTGGGTTTCCTCCGGGTGCTCCGGTTTCCCTCACAGTCCAAAAACATGTGGTATAGGTGAATTGGGTAGGCAAAATTTTCCGTAGTGTATGTGTGTGAATGAGTGTGTTTCCCAGTGATGGGTTGCAGCTGGAAGGGCATCCGCTGCGTAAAACATATGCTGGATAAGTTGGCGGTTCATTCCGCTGTGGCGACCCCAGATTAATAAAGGGACTAAGCCGAAAAGAAAATGAATGAATGATAAGGTTGATCTGTTGAATTTTAAGCACTTTTGAGATGAGAAACCAGACGAAAACGCTCAAGACCATAGACTTGTTTTATGCAGTGCAACAGTGCCAAACAAGAACAAAAATAAACACCTTTTTTGAGCTAATGGCTTATCTGTTGGCTGGTTCTAGCAGTTAGGAACCTTTATTCTGGAAAATCAGTTTAAACCGTGGAAAAATTATAGCTTAGTATTTTTTAACAATAGTACTGTTATAGTCTTCGTTAAAGGGATAGGTCACCCAAACTTGACTCAAACTTCATGTCACAAACCTGTTTGAGATTACTTTTTTCTGGTGAACACTGGAACATTTTTCAAAATATCTTCTTTTGTGCTCAACAGAAAATGGAAACTAATAAAGGTATAGAACTACTTGAGAAAGAGCTAATACTGAGTACATTTTTATTTTTGGGTGAACTATTACTTTAATGGCTGCAATTAATGAACAGATGAGCAGTATGATAAATAAAACAGGTTTTAACAATCGTATGTGGTCTTAACTGGTTCAGCGATCTGTTGACTTGTTTTAGACTAGATTTAGACTTGCAGAAATAACAATACAAAAGCAACTTATTCAAAAGGAACTTGCTACCTAAAGCATAGGTCTCAAACTCGATTCCTGGAGGGCCGCAGCTCTGCACAGTTTTGCTCCAACCCTAACCAAACGCAGCTGATCTAACTAAGGTTTTCAAGACTACTAGACTATTAAGCAGGTGTGAGTTGGAGGTGGTTGGAGCTAAACTACGCAGAGCTGCGGCCCTCCAGGAATTGAGTTTGAGAACATTGACCTAAAGGGTCCATATTAGTACCAGAAGGTGTATTATTACTGCCTATTCAATTCAAATTTTGTACTGTTTAGGTACTGATATACACTTGTAAAAATGATATGACAAAGTCATGACAACAATTTTTTTTTGTCACTTTAAATAATTTTAATAGGTTAATCAGGTTTCAACCATTTTTTTAAAGTTATACGAAGTTTATTTTAATATGTTTAGTCAGTTTGACTGTGGGGCGACATGGTGGCTCAGTGGTTAGCACTGTCACCTCACAGCGAGAAGGTCGCTGGTTCAAGTCCCGGCTGGGTCAGTTGGCATTTCTGTGTGGAGTTTGCATGTTCTCCTCCGGGTGCTCCGGTTTCCCCCACAGTCCAAAGACATGCGCTATAGGTGAATCGAATAAACTAAATTGGCCGTAGTGTATGAGTGTGCATGTGAGAGTGTATGGGTGTTTCCCAGTACAGCTGGAAGGGCATCCGCTGCACTGTAAAAATGCTGTGTTCCACACAATTCCTTCATGTTGTCCCAACACAAATTGATTAAGCTAATTTAGTTGTTTCAGCAAGTTTAAGTGGATTGAACATAAAACAATTAAGTTGACCCCCAAAAAACCTCAAGAATTGTGTTGATTCAGCTTATTTTAAATTAGTTTGAACAAACAGCAAAAATACTTTTTTTGAGTGTGTGTAAAACATATGCTGGATAAGTTGGCGGTTCATTCCGCTGTGGTGACCCCTGATGAAAAACGGGACTAAGCCGAAGGAAAATAAACGAATGAGTTTGACTGTTGACAAATGAAAAGTTAATTTGATTCAACTACATTTTTTTTATTTTAAGCATTTCATTTCATTGTTTTTTATTAAGGCAGCAACAATTGTTTACAGTGTATACATTTGAGGCATTAATATGCATCCTTTTGATACAAAAGTCTAGTTTTGAAAATGTACTGCCCCAGTGACACTCTTTTTCTTAGAGTGTATATAAAATAGTGCAATGCATAAATTTGCTGCATGCTGAGTTGCATTTCAGAGCTGCATCTCGCTGAATGCATTTCCAAAACACAATCATACACAGATCCACAGCGTTTTCCCAGTTATTGTAAGGCTAATAATATTTCCAAACAGCACTTACCCACAAACTCATGCACGAGATCCTTCACCAGATGCCCCACAATCGCGTACGCCACAGCCACCACCACCAGCGCGGCCATGACCAGATAAAGCACCGCTTTGGGCAGCGGTATCGAGTCCCTCTGGGGTGTCCTGTAGTCCGTGTACTGCAGGTCACCCTCCGAATACGAGTACTGAAAAACGTGCTCCATCCCGGACGTGTGATTGGAGTTCAGCGGCGGATGACTGGCGCTCATCCCGCTCAAGTCGGGCTCCAGAGCGGTCACCATAGTGCTGGTCACCGCCTCCACCCGATCCATACTCTGATGGACAAATCCTGCTGATTTATTCACAAGAGGCAAGATCTGAGACAGAAAGTAGCTCCAGTCCTTGATGGCTGTGGTGTTGCATAAAAACATAATGCCTTTCGATGATAGCCTATCGCTTCTGGTGGAAGTGACCTCCGGCATCACCAGTGGATGTAGTTGCGCCAAACTCTTGCTGAAGTCTCGTTCAGTTCATCCACATGCCAGTTTCTTCATACAGTACATCAGTAGGCTATTTACCTTCCTTTACAGGGAAGAAGCTGAACTAAAATGATTTGTAGATCAAAACATTGGCAAAGTAAGACGTTTAGTGAACATTTTAAGAACATTCCGAAACTCAGTTGACCTATTTTCTCCACACAAACAGGACATTTAACGAGTAAACAGATTAAATGCTCTGTGAATGAATGAGAATGCTGCAGTAAGAGCAGAGACCATAGACCATAGACCCCAGAGCATTCGTGTCCAGACAAAAAACTAAAGTTGCAAAGAGGAAAAAGTGGAGATTACCTCAAACACGTTTAATCTCTCTCTTGGTATTCGTTTCAATTATCTGAAGCAAGTGTTTCACATAAACAGGACGTTTATGAAGATCATACGAGGGAAATACATCTTGTATACAACATACAATAAAAAATGTTCTTTGAATGAATAATGATGCAGTGTTGTATGAGCTTTGAGTAGCCTATGAATGATAATAAACCATACCTGTGTTCAAATGAACGTCTATTCAAAACAAAATACAGCGTTCCCAGAGAAAAAGTATTCCCACATAGACTAAATACGATCTTTACGACGATCGTTCGCGTCCATAAAAAGTCGTAAATAAAAATCCCTCAGCAGGTTATATACCTATTCGTCCTTTGCATTCGTCTCAATAAAACCCCCAAATTCATGTCATTCTCAAAGAAAGAGTTTTCCATATGAAAAGGGTCACCCAAGACGATCGTTCGAGTCCATAACAAAGTCCTTAAGAGTATTGATAATATCCCTCAGCGGTCTACGCGTCAAACACGCCGACGAACCGATCAAATATGCCGTCAACGCGTCAGCATTTTCCTCAAACACGCGCGTCAATTTCTATGCTGGGGTGTGGGATTCAAAGCCGAACGCGTTGAAGATCGTAACGTGGGTCGGATTTCACCCCGTGTTAAGCTGAAAAATGGGTTTCGTACGGTTTTCGCATCCTTTCCCCCCCTCAAGGTAGCGTAAGGACGCCGCGCCACTCGCTTCCCACCACCACTGAGAGCGCGCGCAAATCAGCACTGAAGGGAGCGCGTGAGGAATCCTCATTCACAAAAACCCGGAGGTATAACTTTGACAAAACAATCAGGACGTGCGCTTTTTGGGTGTCATGTTTTCGGTAATTCACTACATCATTGCTGACTGTGTCTAATGTTTGCTAATAATCATTCATTTTTTTTGAAGGACACGGCTGAAGGAGACCAGGAGACGTCAGTCATGTTTTTGCCAGAAGCCTACTGGTCTTGTAGCCAAAAAATAATCGGATTTATTCAATCACCATCACTAGCAGGCTAACAACGTGAGACCAGGACTTCAAACTCGCTGTGATAAACCACTGTGGTAAATAAATCACATCTATAGGACTAGTAATGTGCGCCACAAATTATGTGCTCCTATTTTTCTGATCATTCTGATAAGAGATGAAGAGAAAACAAAACATCCTCCATGTGACCCGCGATTTCATACTGCAAAATACAATTAAAGAAAAATAGCCTATAATTGTGACGAACTTCACTGACGGATCAACATCAAAAGTAGCATAATGTGTACTTTCTGAATATTTCATCATTATTAGCCTGCATACATAACTGAGGGTCTCATACACTAAAAATGCTAGGTGGTTTTAACCACAATTTGGATAAAATATGGATCAACCACTTTTTTTTGTTTTAGAGTGTATAGCTAGTAACCAATCTAGTCATGCTTGTGTAATTTGTAAAATTATATGACAACTTGCCAGAATGCCAGACTGGAAACGCTTGGAAAGCAAGTAAAAAAATTTTTGCAAGATATTTTCATACTCGTATATTAGTAATATAAATAACAAAATTGACAATAACAAGCCTTCATTGATATTTCTACAGTAATTTTCATCCAACAATACACATAAGATAAATGTTTAATGCTCAGCTCTTTTACTTCCCAAGAGATATTTGTGATGGCAACAACACACAATGAACAATGCATGGATAAAGAGGTAGAGCCTTTCTTGTTTTGCTTACTTTAGTTAAACGTTTTAGATTTTAGCACAAAATCTGTATCATGAATTTTTGATCTGAAGTCAGATGGCATATTTATTTGACCAGAAAACCATTTTGCATAAAGGAGTTATTTAGGTAAACATTTTCCTTAAATATAATCAAAACCTCCTTATTTATACAGTAATTTTCACCAAACAAAACACATAAGACATCATTACATGCTCAGCTCTTTTACTTCCCAGGAGATATTTGTGATGGATAGATTTTTAGCAACAACACACAATGAGCAATGTATGCATGAGGAGGTTGAGCTTTTCTTATTCTGCATGCTTTCATAAATCTTTTTAGATTTTAGTACAAAATCTGTATCATGAATTTAGTTTGGACTTAAACATGAAATTGTATAAAGTTGTACAAATTAGCCAATTTTTGGACAACATTATAAATAGTTAAATTTCCTTGTGAGATCAGACATTTTCAGATTTTTTTTATTAACTTTTAATAACAGAGGTGTCACTGCAAGATCGAAAGCACAAATCTATAATGACAAGCGTTCAATTACTTTCCTTACTGTTTATGCTCATTCAAGACACAATAAGCTCTGTTTAATATAAAACACGCCAAGCCATTCATGTTTACCTAAGTGTATTTGTCTGTTTAAACACACAACCAAATCCCAAAGTGTCCAATTTCGCTCCTCTTCAAATCGCATTTGAGCACATCCAACAGTCATGCACCGTTATACGAACTGATTTGGATGGCTCCAATAAAAAGGAAAGAGATGCAGCCATTTTCATAATAATTTCAAAGTCTTTTCAAACTTCTAGAACAGCTTTAAAATTCTCTTGAACAGCTTTTGGCATTATATTACATTTGAGAACAAGTGGCGCCCCCTGGTGCTTTGGTGGTACTATGTATATATAGGGAGGATTGGCATGTTTCCATCCACCTATATTTTAATGCTCATTTCGGAATATCACATAAAAATGCTTAATAGAAATGCCAAGATGCGTATACATTTTGAAAATGAAAAAACGTGCACAACTGAGTAGGAGAAACTTTTTATCTGATAAAAAATAATGCACAACTATGATGGAAACAAGTTCCAACATGCGGATCAAAAAAGTCATTCTCTTTTAACAGATCATGGGATTACAAAAACAGGTTGTGATGGGACAGCATTAATGGAAAAACCAGCATTTTTAAGCACATTGTAAAACATCTGAAATGTTGTTTTGCTCATCCTAAAATCCCTCAGCCAAAGTCCGTCATCACAGTGGTTCAGTATTATTATAATATTATTATCCCTGCAGAACTGTCTTGAGCATCTGTCTGCGCTTCCAAAAAGTGTCTCACGCCTCCAAAAGCCACTATTCATTCAATGCATTTCATCTTCTGAGGCGCAAGTCACTTATTATACAAGAAAAAAGGCCCACGGTGGCTTCTCCTACTGCAGAAAACTACATTTGGCCTTATCGCTTATTCGCTTATTTATCGGGGGTCGCCACAGCCGAATGAACAGCCAACTATTCCAGCATATGTTTTACACAGCAAATGCTTTTCCAGGTGCAACCCAGTACTGGGAAACACCCATACACTCTCACATCCACACACACACACACTCATATACTATGGCCAATTTAGTTTATTTAATTCACCTATAGCGCATGTGTTTGGACTGTGGGGGAAACCGGAGCACCCGGAGGAAACCCACACCAACACGGGGAGAACATGCAAACTCCACACAGAAATGCCAACTGGCCCAGCCGGGAGTTGAACCAGCGACCTTCTTGCTGTGAGGCGACATTGCTAACCACTGAGCCACCGTGCCGCTCCTAAATTTAGTAATATTCAACGTAATTTAAAATAAATTGTTTGCAACAACTTACCTTAAATAAATTTAGTAAATCTAGTGTATGCTAGTCAGGAAGGAACTATACATCTAATGCCTTCAAACTTGTCTGCAGTTGGACATGGTCTACTGTTAGCTGAAGGGTTCACCGCCGCTGACCCTCTTCTGAAAAACAGCACTAACCTCTTTCACTTTTCTCCACATGAGGTCATCCTGTCTGCACTTGTCAATTACCTCCAGTGATATTTTGCACACCTCGGCCTCACTTTCTGATGGACTGGAGTCAATTAAGAGCATATCAGAGCTTCAAGAAGACGAAGAAGAGGAAGAGACAAGTCACTGACCTCACGCAGAAAAAAAAAAAAGCTGAATTGGGTGGAGGCTTTTGTCACGGTGCTGAGAGGCGTTTTGTGAAAGCCTGAGAAAGACGTGATGGATTTCCTGGTGGCAGGTTTGGTGATAAATATCAAAAAAAGCATTTATTAAAAGCTTGCAATGCTCCATCAAAGAGCCATCTCCTTGTCTGCAGGTGAGATTAACATCCTACAGGGAAGAAAAACTGATTTTATTACATTTTTTTGTGCATATATTTTTTTATACCACACCAATTGATTTTGCTTATCAGTTATCAAGATAATGTCTTATAAATGAATGGCTTCTTATTATTGCTTTTCATTATTTCGGCAAGGAATGCCGACTGCATGCCACGACAAGTTCACAGCGAACGCTTTTCCAACATTTCTGAGTGGTTTTCACGCTGGAGAATATGGTGTTGGAATGAGATGATGTTTCTCCCACTTTTAGGCTTGTTTCTCTTTGATTGCTTTAAGATTTTCTGTTTTTAAAAGCCTATCGAATGAAGCCTGTTAAGGAAGTTGCTTCATGATACTGTAAAATAATATAGTTTCCAATACAAATATGTAAAAATACTTTCAGCACATTTACTGGGGAAGCTGTTTCTAAAAAAAAAAAAAAAAAAAAGTCAAATGTGTTATTGTCACAACTGCTTTCCACAAAGGCACGGAAAACGGGAGTTATCAAAACACGTAGATTTATTTACAAACAAAACACTCACAACTGGGGCACTCAGGAAGACGCCTCACAGGGATGACGATCATGGGGTGAAGACAACATGACATACAATACCGGAACATGAAGGAAACAAACTAAGGGGTATAAATACACATGGGCTAATGAAACTGATAATACACAGGAGGGGAACACAGGTGAAACTAATGAACATTAGGAAACGGCGGGAAATAGAACAAAGGAGCACATGATCACAACACAGAACAGACACCTGACAGTTATTGGTATACTCAGTGGTTAGCACTGTTGCCTCACAGCAAGAAGGTCGCTGGTTCGAGTCCCGGCTGGATCAGTTGGTGTTTCTGTGTGGAGTATGCATGTTCTCCCCGTGTTGGTGTGGGTTTCCTCCGCTCCGGTTTCCCCCACAGTCCAAACACATGCGCTATAGGCATACCTGTCAACATTGGGATGTGAAAATAAAAGATATCGCCCCCCCCAAAAACCACCAACACCCTGAAGAAAAATCCCCAAATTACTAAATATGTTAATCTGGAGCTGTTTCATTGTAAATAAACAGTTGAAAGGTCAGTAATATGTTTTATTATTATCATTATTATTATTTACAACGGATAGAATAAATAGTTTACATTAGAAAAAGCTGCAAACAAATTAGAATTAAAGAGCAGAGAATGAATCTCTCATTTAGATTTTTTGTTTGATTACATTAAATAACAGAGGTGTCACTTTAAAAATGCACAGACCTATAATAAAAGCATTCGATTGCTTTCCTAACTTTTTATGCTCATTTAAGACAAAATCTGTTGTTTAAAAGAAAACCCACCAAGATCGACATGTTTAGATGTTATTATTATTATTATGTATGTATGTCTGTTCAAACCTAAAACCCAGAGTGTCCACTTTCGCTCCACTTCAAATTGCGTGTACAGAATCCGTTTGGGAAACAGCGTCTGTTTATCACTATGGAGCTCGTCTGACAGTCACGCACCGCTACATGAACTGACTGTTTTGAGGATTGCATAGGAGGGGCAATGGCACCTGTAATGGAAAGGAAGGGAATCCCACCATTTTTATATTTATTTCAAAGTGTTTTCATGTCTAAATAAAATGAAAGCACAAAACAGATTCACATTTAAGAGCAAGGGGCGTTCCCTGGTGGTTCGGTGGTATGGGTTGCATATAGGGAGGATCGGCTTTTTAATGTTTATTGCCACCCTTCATAGAAAGATTGAAAATACAGGAGAAATACAGGAAAATACCTTTACGGGATGATAGCGGGATAGAAGTGTAAAGTACGGGAGAATCCCGTGAAGGGTTGACAGGTATGGCTATAGGTAAATTGGATGAACTACATTGGCCGCAGTGTATGAGTGTGTGTGTGAATGTAAGAGTGTATGAGTGTTTCCCAGTACTGGGTTGCGGGCATCCGCTGTGTAAAACATATGCTGGCATAGTTGGCGGTTCATTTCGCTGTGATGCCCCTGATCAATAAGGGACTAAGCCGAAACCGAAGGATCCAACTTTTTTTTTCAGACTTAATTTTGAAAAACTCATTTTGACAGAAATATAACATAACGAAAAGCAGCAGCTTCATAAGTCATACAAGATTTTCTTTCTCAGTATTTCTGTCTTGTTTCCAGTACAAAAATTAAAGGGATAGTTCACCCAAAAATGAAAATTTCTTGTTAATTTACTCACCATCAGGTCATCGAAGTTGTAGGTGACTTTTTTCCTTCAGTATAACATAAAGGGGACCTATTATGCAAAAATCACTTTTATAAGGGGTTTAAACAGTCAACAGCCCTGAGTAAGAAGCAGCCGTCCGCTATAAGAGTTTTGACCTGCTGAAGATAATGTCAGCGACGAAGAGGATTATAAATGTGGAGTTTTGGGATGCAGAAATGAACACTGTAGTCTCTCTACAGACTACATAGAAATATCATTAGTCCTGTTTTTGAATCTGCTGCTATGCTGACACATAGGCATTTGTAGCTCCGCCCTCTTTTGAAAAGAGCACATCTCATTTGAATTTAAAGCGACAGTCACCAAACTGGCCCGATTTGGATCAAAGCCTAAAAGAGCTAGTTTCAAAGAGCGGTACATGTTAATTAATGTTAATTACAGTGTGGTCATCCCTGAATCTAATAAGCATAAACCTCGTTAAGTTTCACTGTTTTAATGCAGTGAAATCTCTGTGGTGACAGTAATCTATCAGATGGAAAGCTCTGCATTGGAAGAATAAAACACTTGCTATTATGCGGTGAGTTTCCCTCAGGTTAGATGAAAGGTTTTCCCATCATTTTAAAGGCATGCACAGCGAATATGGAGATATTCTGCCCAGATAATCTGAGCTGAATGGCTTATTCAGAAACATTTTAATCCTCTTAAAAAAAGCGTGCTAATTTTAAGCTCTGCCATGTCAGAAGATGTGCCGGTCTCCAGATGTGCACATAGCATTAAATAACTGGCTATTTTTGTCAGAGGAACAGCACTAAACTTAATATTGACAGAAAGAAAATATAATTATATTTGTATGATTATAAATTGTTGATTAAGTGAACTTAAAAAATTTAATAATATTAAATAAATCTGAGTTATTACAGTAAAACTAAAAGAAATTGTTAAAACAATTAGAAAAATTTTTCAATAAAGTGTTAACTTAAAAAAATAAAACCTATGAATAATAAAAATAGGGGCAGCACGGTGGCGCAGTGGGTAGCACAATCGCCTCACAGCAAGAAGGTCGCTGGTTCAAGGCCTGGCTGGGCCAGTTGGCATTTCTGCGTGGAGTTTGCACGTTCTCCCCATGTTCACGTGGGTTTCCTCCGGGTGCTCCGGTTTCCCTCACAAGTCCAAAGACATGCACTATAGGTGAATTGGAGAAGCTAAATGGTCCATAGTGTATGTGTGTGTGTGTGTGTGTGTGAATGAGAGTGTATGGGTGTTTCCCAGTGATGGGTTGCAGCTGGAAGGGCATCCGCTACGTAAAACATATGCTGG
Organism: Danio jaintianensis; assembly: GCA_903798115.1. Lineage (NCBI taxonomy): Eukaryota > Metazoa > Chordata > Actinopteri > Cypriniformes > Danionidae > Danio > Danio jaintianensis. The sequence continues at coordinate 27,242,767 of CAIGQV010019951.1, read as the reverse complement.
ATTACTTGATGGTTCATTCCGCTGTGGCGACCCCAGATTAATTAAGGGACTAAGCCGAAAAGAAAATGAATGAATAAATAATAATAGATACGAAATATGAATTAATAAGAAATATAAATAGTGTAATGTTTTAGAGTAAACTAAAACCAAAAACTAAAATCCTTTTCGTTAAAATAATTAGAAAAACTTTAAAATAATGTTAGCTAAAAATATATGATAGAAACAACTAAACATTTAATTAATTAACCAATATATTTATAAAACCAAACTACTAAATAAAAAATAAAACTAATGAACTTAAACAAAGTAGACATTTAAACATTGAAGCAATGCATAAAATGAAAATGGATCTTTTAAGGTCAAGGTCAACTTTATTTATATAGCACCTTAAAATAACATGAATGTTGACCAAGGTGCTTTACAAACATGGCAACAATAATAAACAGTAGGATAAACAATAAGAAGGACAGGACAATATATGCTAATATAAAATTTAAAAACTAAAGAAATGTTAAAAGTCTGTATAATCAATGAGTCCTAAAAACTAAAAAAAACTAATTTTTTAAAAACACTTAATGTAGATGAAGCTCTAATTTCTAAAGGTAACGTGTTCCAAAGTTTTGAAGCATAGACTGAAAAAGCTCTGTCTCCTTTTGTTTTCAAGCGGGATTTAGGGACAATTAGCAGGAGCTGAGCAGAGGACCTGAGGGATCTTTGGGGAGAATACAAACTTCAGATATTTAGGCAGGGGCAAGTCCATGTAGAGCTTTAAATACATACATTAAAATAAAAAAATCAATTCTCTGTTTCACAGGAAGCCAGTGAAGAGAGGCCTGGATGGGAGAAATATGTTCTCTCTTTTTTGTCCCAGTCAAAAAACGGGCTGCAGCATTCTGGACTATCTGCAAGCGTGAGAGTGATGACTGACTGATGCCAGTGTACAGTGCATTACAATAATCAAGCCTAGAAGAGATAAAAGCGTGAATAACAGTCTCCAAGTCTTTAAAAGACAGAAACCATTAACCATTTAAAAAAGTACAATAGTTCCTCAAAGATACTACAATAATGGAAAATCTAAATTTAGACTAAATCTGAAGTACGAATACAGATATTCCTGAATATAAGAACATTCCAAATATTAACATTCATTCATTCATTTATTTTCATTTGGCTTAGTTCCTGATTCATCAAGGGTCACCACAGCAGAATGAACCGCCAACTATTCCAGCATATGTTTTACGCAGCGGATGCCCTTCAAGCTGCAACCCAGTACTGGGAAACACCCATACACTCTCTCATTCACACACACACTCATACACTACCGCCAATTTAGTTTATTCAATT
>CAIGQV010019951.1:27212390-27218331 GCA_903798115.1 Danio jaintianensis | reverse complement strand
CATCCATCCCCTCCATCCATTCCCTGTATCCAGCCATCCATCCACCCTCTCCATCCATCCATCCATTCATCCACCCATCCATTCCCTCCATCCATTCCCTGTATCCAGTCATCCATCCACTGCCTCCATCCATGCATCCATTCCCTCCGTCCCTCCCTCCATCCATCCATTCCCTCCATCAATCCATTCCCTCCATCCATCCATCCATCCATGCATTCCCTCCATCCATCCATCCATCCATCCATTCATCCATCCATCCATCCATCCATTCCCTCCATCCATCCTAAAAAAATGCTGAGTTGTTGAAACGCAGCATTAGGTCAAAGATGGACAAACCCAACCAATGGGTTAATAAGTTATACTATTATATGTTTTATTTTTGCATAATATAGAAAATAATATATATAAGATATATAAAAGGAGATACAGACCTAACGTGTCAGTCGTTATTTTTACATCTGTTAATCACAAACTTGATTTGAACTCAGCTCAGTTTAATTTCCTCACTGTCGAAGTGAAACAAGACTGTGACGGAGTTCGTTTAAGTCATTAAATCTGTGAAGGTAGAGCTGATTAGAACACGACATCACAGTGTCTTTAGGTCAGAGATAGAAGAAGACACACACGCACAGATTTAAACACATACACACACAGTTTGAGAAAGCGTCTGTGCATGAGTAGCGCATGAGTGGTTATCATTATCCTCTTCACTAATGAGCAGATACTACAGCCTCATCGCTATATAGTATGGCATATCAAATCAGACAGGCTCGTTTTAAGAAGATTAATTTGAAAACGGGAGAGAGGTCTTTATGTCAGCGTATAATACAACCAAAAGGCATTTAGACTCATCTTACTAAAATCATCACACCGCTAGAAACATCCACCGCTGATTCAAAGCCTCTTATTCTGATTTGGATGGAGCTTTCTATGGTTTCTACCTGCTTTAAAATTAAGACGAGTGCATATACAGTCATTATAGAAAACAATCATGAAATTGGCAAAAATAAAAATAGGTATATGCCACATTTAATATTCATTCTTTCTCTTACTGTCCCTGAACATTTCACATGCTTCTCAATATCCAGTTTAACACACTGAATATTCTTAACAAAAGTAAAATGACTTCTGAATGCTGTTTACATAAATGTCCTGAGCTTTAACCACTACACCACTTCACACAATAATATCAAAGGTCATGTATAGTAAGAATTCAACAGCAAGCCTCCATTAAGTCTCCATTAAACAGTGGAGGTCTTCTGGCCCAGATTCCCTGACAGTATCTACATGTGCAATGTTTTATTCATGTGTCTGCATGGAGAGACTCAAAGCAGGTCAAAAGTCCAAAAATACAATGCATTATAAAATGGCCGTACTCTGAAAACTGCTAAAAGAGAAAAACAGGACCTGGTGTTGCAATCGACTGCTGACATGATATTAAAGTTACAGTGTTAGATGTGTTAATGCTATTCTATCACTGTCCAAATATTGATTAAAAGGCAGATCAAATAAATTCTAGCAATTATGAAGCATTTCCAGCCTATAAAAATACTGCATCATTTTTTAAGCTAACCCAACATTGGGTCAAATATGGACTAACCGAACACGCTATTTACTGTCAAACTATTGATTAAAAGGCAGTTCAAATATATTCTAGCATTTCCGGCCTATGATAATACTCTATGATATTTCAGCTAACCCAACATTGGGTCAAATATGGACTAACCCAACACGCTGTTCTATTAATGCCAAAATATTGACTAAAAGGCAGTTAAAATAAATTCTAGCATTTATTAAGTATTTTCAGTCTATACTAATACTGCATAATTGTTTAAGCTAACCCAACATTGGGTCAAATATGGACTAACCCAACATGCTATTCTATTACTGTCAAACTATTGATTAAAAGGCAGTTACAATAAATTCTGGTGATTATGAAGCATTTCCAGCCTATAATAATACTCCATAATATTTCAGCTACCCCAACATTGGGTCAATTATAGACTAACCTAACATGTTATTATTATTACTGTCAAACTATTGATTAAAAGGCAGTTCAAATAAATTCTAGCAATTATGAAGCCTTTCCAGCCTATAATAATACCACATAATTTTTTAAGCTAACCCAACATTGGGTCAAATATGGACTAACCCAACATGCTATTCTATTACTGTCAAACTATTGATTAAAAGGCAGTTACAATAAATTCTGGTGATTATGAAGCATTTCCAGCCTATAATAATACTCCATAATATTTCAGCTACCCCAACATTGGGTCAATTATAGACTAACCTAACATGTTATTATTATTACTGTCAAACTATTGATTAAAAGGCAGTTCAAATAAATTCTAGCAATTATGAAGCCTTTCCAGCCTATAATAATACCACATAATTTTTTAAGCTAACCCAACATTGGGTCAAATATGGACTAACCCAACATGCTATTATTATCACTGTCAAACTATTGATTAAAAAGCAGTTCAAATATATTCTTGTGATTAAAAAGCATTTCCAGCCTATAATAATGATGCATCATTTTTTAAGCTAACCCAACATTGGGTCAAATATGGACTAACCCAACATTGGGTCAAATATGGACTAACCCAACAGGCTATTATTATTACTGTCAAGATATTGATTAAATGGCAGTTCAAATACATTCTAGCAATTATGAAGCATTTCCAATAATACTCCATGATATTTCAGCTAACCCAACATTGGGTCAAATATGGACTAATCCAATACGCTATTCTATCACTGTCCAAATATTGATTAAAAGGCAGTTCAAATAAATTCTAGCAATCATCAAGCATTTTCAGCCTATAATAATACTCCATCATTTTTTAAGCTAATCTAACATTGGGTCAAATATGGACTAACCCAACACAACCCACACTCTTTGTCTGTTCAAACTATTAATTTGAAATGAGCTGAATCGACACAATTCTTGAGTTTTGTTGGGACAACTTAATTGTTTTATGTTCAATCCACCTAAACTTGTAAAAACTAATAAGCTAACTTAATTCCTTCATGTTGACCCAACACAAATCGATTTCAAACCCAGCATTTTTTATAGTGTGTGTCATTATTATTGGACTTTGCGACTCTCTATGAATACAAGCGATATTAAAACTTTAGTTAGAGTTACCTCATTCTCAGAGACACCAAGTGCGAGAATTACAGTAACCTCTTATATGTGATGTGACCCATTAGCGCGGTGTTGCCGTGGAAACAGGTGGTCGGTGTGATACCAGCGAGTGGACAGGTGGTTTAGGTCACCTCCTGTGCTCACCTGTAGTGACATCTCTTCTCTCGGCTTTAGGAAAAAAAACAGGCCAGGACAGAAAAAAGAAACAGGCCTGAATCGTGAGTCTGACTCCTGCTCCTGCTGTCTTGACGTGGCGCCGCTCATTCCACATTGTTGGCTGGAAGATTGTTCATTAGGAGCCCATCTGTTGCTGGAGGGACATGGAATCAAGTCCGCCGCACATTTCTTTCACACGTTTTAGCCGGCTCTTCTCATCCCTTCTGCCAGTCGCTCCCTCGGGACGAGAAACGGAGAGAAACGCCATCATGATGACAGGAGAATCCGGCCAGATGCCTTCTTGGAGGGAATTTTCCCTGGTTCTGCAGGTCTCAGACTCCCGGTGGTCATTATTAGGGCTGTATCCAGGGGGGGTTTCAAAAGACAAAGTGACAAAGATCCAGAATTTGGATGATGCATGAGCTCATTTTGTCCTATTTGGACTGCTATGCCATCATAAATTGTGAAAATGGAGCCTTTTCACATTTCTGGGTTTATCAAGTGTAGTTGGGTAAACTTAAAGCGCCGTGAATGGGAGAGTATAACAAATATATATTTTTTACAATCCTATTTAATGAAATAATAAAAGAAAAACCCAACAATGGTGTTATCAAGACTTTCAGAAAAAGATTTTTTGTAATTTGATGCAAAGATGATATAATACATACATAAACACATATAGAGTTAAAGTCAGAATTATTAGCCCTCCTGAATATTTTTTCCCCCAATTTCTGTTTAACGGAAAGAAGATTTTTTCAACACATTTCTGAACATAATAGTTTAATAACTCATTTCTAATAACTCGTTTCTTTTATCTTTGTCATGATGACAGCACGTAATATTTGACTAGATATTTTTCAAGATACTAGTATTCAGCTTAAAGTGACATTTAAAGGCTTTAAAAGACATTAAAAACAAATAAGACTTTCTCCAGAAGAAAAAATATTATAGGAAATACTGTGAAAAATTCCTGAATCTGTTAAACATCATTTATGAAATATTTGAAAAAGAAAAAGAAATCTAAATAATTTAAGATACTGATGACTGTTAAACGCATCATCACACCATCTTGTGAAAAGGGTCCATATCCCATCGAGGAAGGCTTTAAGACCAAGCGGAATCTGACATAATTGCAGTCATCTTTCACTACTGATCTACTGTATTGTTGTTAAACAGAGAATGCATTTTACAAGTAACTTTTATTTGAACTTTTATATCTTGGACCTTATTCTTGAAAGAAAAAAAAGAACAATAAAAAGGTGTGAAGCTGTTTTTTAGTTAATTTTATTTTAGTTTTTTTCAAGTTAATTTTGAAGCATATTAAAGTTAATTTTAATACTAATTAGGCTATTGATGTTATCCATGAATTTTGAAAAGAATCGGGAAGCTCTACATTATTATTATTATTATTATTATTATTATTATTAATATTATTATTATTAATATTATTATGTTTTCATTTTTTATTATTGAAATGGCCAAATTCTGACTGAGGAAAATTGAATGTGCCTGTTTTTTGTTTGCCTAATAAATGACAATAGACTACAGTTTTTAGTTTAAAACTTAAACATATTCCTTTTTTTCTAATGATATATGATGTGATAAATGTGCACGCATGCACGCACGCACGCACACACGCACGCACACACGCACGCAGGCACCCATATCACCCTGCAGCCCAAGACCGGTTACTCACTGAAGTTAAGCAGGGCTGAGCCTGGCCAGTACCTGGATGGGAGACCACATGAGACCATCTAGGTTGCTGTTGGAAGTGGTGTTAGTGAGGCCAGCAGGGGGCGCTCAACCTGTGGTCCTAATGCCCCAGTAAAGTGAAGGAGACAATATACTGTCAGTGAGCGCTGTCTTTCGGATGAGATGTTAAACCGAGGTCCTGACTCTCTGTAGACATTAAAAGTCCCATGGCACTTCTTGTAAAGAGTAGGGGTGTAACCCCAGTGTCCTGGCCAAATTCCCTTTATCGGTCCTTACCGATCATGGCCTCCCAATCATCCTCATCCACTGAATTGGCTCTATCACTGTCTCTCCACTCCACCTGTAGCTGGTGTGTGGTGAGCGCACTGGCGCCATTGTCCTGTGGCTGCCGTCGAATCATCCAAGTGGAGCTGCACACTGGTGGTGGTGTGGAGAGACCGCCCCCCCCTCATGACTGTGAAGCGCTTTGGGTGTATGGCCATACACCGCAATATAAATACACATTGCATTACTACATTCTACATTGATATTGTTGTTAAATAAAGAAAACATTTCACAAGTAACTTTTATTTTAAATCTTCTTCTTAAAAATAAAGAAACAATAAATTTTGAAGCATATTAAAATTCATTTCAACACTTATTAGGCTATTGTTGTTATCCATGAATTATCAAATGTACTAAGAGAGGCTATAAACATCTGGAAGCTCTACATTATTATTGTTATGTTTTAATTTTTTTTATTATTCAAATGGCCAAATTGTGACTGAGGAAAATTGAATGTGCCAGTTTGTTGTTTGCCTAATAAATGACAATCGACTACAGTTTTTAATTGAAAACTTTAACAGATGTGATAAATTTGTATTTAAAAAAATAATAAGTATAAATAAGCATTCTTTTTTCATATTTCTTTATTCTAAATCT